>APFE030844025.1:89420-202691 GCA_000404065.3 Pinus taeda
TTCGAAAAAGTTGGCAAAAAGTCGGCAAAATTAAACGGCCAGCCAAAAAAATAAAAAAATCGGGATTTAATCGGCCAGCCAAAAAAATCAAAAAATCGGGATTTAATCGGGATTTATTCCAGACTTTTTCCACACTGGTATTTATAAGCTATGGTATTGGCCCATGGTATTGTAATAAAAGTCGATCCATCTCTATGGTTAAGCCGGAATGAATCTCCATGATTAAGAGTCTGTTAATGTTTTCTTAAATGTATACATGTTCAACTTATATGTTAATTTTTTATAATTAATAATAATAATAACAATAGCTTAAAACAATGTTATAATTTAATTAACTTTTATGATTGTTTTTAATCTTGCCTGCAATGTGACATGTATCATGAAACAAGTGCTACGTAGTAGCTAGTACCTAACGCTCAGTTTAAATATAGGGAAATTGAAATTTGGATGGTTGAAACGTGAAACAATTATGAAACTATATAACTTTATTTAGTGATAGGTTTAAGTTAGGGAATCAATTTTTTACCAACAAGTAAATTAATATAATTCAAAGAGCAAAAATTTAGAAGTCTGAAACAAATTGCTTTTCGGTTAATGCTTGGTTTGACGAGGAATGCAAAAAGGCAAGGAGAATGTGGAAAGAGTCAAACAAGGATAACATAAAAGTCAATGCTTACAAGCAGTTATTAAGCAAGAAAAAGGTCGATTTCATGGTTTCAAGGAGGGAAGAACTAATCTTCCTTGGAAAAAATAATCCCAAATTATTTTGGAAGGAGCTCCAACTGAAAAAGATACAAATTAGAAATAATATTACAGATTCTAAATGGTTTGACTATGCAAGACAACTCTATGAGCAGGTTCCCAAGGTTGACCCTGCCCCCTTGGTCAAAACTAATATTGAACTCTTCACGGTACAAGAGGTAGAGATGGGTATCAAGAAGTTGGGTGTTGGAAAAGCAAAAGACTTAGCTAAACTCCAAGCATAATATCTAAAGTGGGGCTCAAAGATTCTTGCACCTCACATTACAAAAATCTTCAACGGCATCATACAACAAGGGCTTCCCACAGATTGGACAACTAATCTGGCAATACCTCTTTTCAAGGGCAGTGACATCAATAATCCCTCCAATTATAGGACCATCATGATAAACCTTTCGTTTGCAAAGCTATTTGGAAGCATGCTAGAAAACAAAATTAACAAGTGGGCAGAAGAAAGAGATAGGCGTGCTAAAGGGCAAGCAAGTTTTAGACCTAAACATTCCACAGTTGAACATTGTATAACTTTAAGGCACATCATTGAAAAAGTTTGGGAGAAAAAGGAAGAAGTCTTTTGTTGCTTTGTTGATTTCATAAAAGCGTTTGACTCGGTTCCTAGGGATAAGCTTTGGCACAGAATGGAGGTACTTGGGGTTCCTAAACATTTGAGAGCAGCTGTGCATAGGCTGTATGAAGAGGTGAAAGTCAAAATTAGAACTTCAGCAAGCATTTCTGAAAGTTTTAGAAGCGATATCAGGGTCAAGAAAAGTTGCCCATTGTCTCCTACCCATTTTGGTTTATATATCGACAAGCTTGAGGAATGGTTAAATTCGCAAGGGGGTGATGGTATCTATTTGGGCAAGTTTGTTATAAGGCTTCTTTTGTATGCAGATGACCTTATTCTGATTGCTAAATTGGCTCTTGGTTTGCAAGAGCACTTACTATCCCTTGAGCATTTTTGTAGAGTTGTGGGGATGCAAGTCAATATCAGCAAAACGAAACTAGTGGTCTTCTCTAAGAAAAGAAAACATAACCAGCATAAGTTCTACTTTGAAGGCAACATTCTGGAAGAAGTTGCGGATTACAAATACCTTAGAATTGACTTCAACAAAAATCTAAGTTGGAATGGTTGTAGAAAGAAAAGAACTTTGGGGGGTTGGAAAGCATTTTATGCTTTTCAAAATAGGTGTACAGAAGCAGAGTTATGGGCTTCTAGTGATTCCGGTGATTCTCTATGGTTGTGAACTATGGGTCAGTAGTACATTCGACATGCAGTGGAGACAAATTGAGAAAATTCATAAGCGTTTGATTACAAACAAATTTAAGATTAAAAGTGAAGTTCCTTATGATATCTTGTTAAGTGAAACGGGGACTGCTCCTATTGAAGCAATTGTTATGGTGCAAGTCGTAAGGTATTTAAAAAATTTGAGCAAATGGAAGAGGGTAGATGGCCTAAGGTTGTCTTCAATGATAGATTGTGCAAGAGCAAAAAAAACTTGGATGCAGCAAAATAAAAAATGGTTTAGCAAATGGGGTATTTGCTTGAACGTGTGCCCCATAAACAGCAAAGAGATAAAAGCTTTTGTTATGGAAAAGTTCCACAAGCGTACTTGGGATAAGGAGCTAGGAAGAAAGAAAATTTACTATGTTGAAGCATTTAATCCCACTCATAGTCATCAACCAAAAGCATACATAGAGGCCAATATCTAGTGGAGAGCCAAAATTCTTATTGCTCAGTTAAGGACTAATTCTCATCAACTGCGTTGTGAAACAGGGTGCTGGAAAAGGCCAAAGGAAATGTGGGAGGAAAGAGTATGCAATTTTTTTTGTTCTTCCAGAAAAGTGGAAACAGAAAAACATTGCATTGTAGAATGTGAGCCTTCAAAGACAACAGGGAAAGTTATGCAAATATGTTGGCAGCCAGCTCTTGGGATAATCTATTTAGCGAGGGGTTTGTCGAGAAGCCGGGAGCATTTATTTTGAAGCTTCACAAAAAAAGGGTCGAATACATCAAGCAGATGAAGAAGCAATCTGTCCCATAAGCTATCTTTAGCCTAGTGGACGTTAAAATAGTTTCTTCTTCTTCTTCTATATCCATTGACCAATTTTTGGGAAAAAATAATATATCCATTGATTTTTGGGAAAAATAATGGATCCATTAAGGCTGAAATTATGGCAAATCTAGGCGAGTTTGTTTTGTGCTCACTATTGTAATTAATAGAAATAGAACAAAAATCAAAGTCTTTATGAATTTTGTTGAGATGCTAAATTTATTAATTCTCTATAAAAAAAAAATAATAATAGATTTTAAAAAAAAAAAATTAGTAACATGTTAATTAAATAGTTTATATTTTAATTTTGAATTAGAATCATTATTATTTAAATAAATCTATTCAATATATTTAAAAATCTCAAACCACTTAACTTATACAATTTCAACCATTAAAAAAGACATTTTAATATTTTATTATTAAATTTAAATTTAATAAAAATCTTCACATACAATCTTCATATATTCACATTTTAAGTTTTTTTTATTACATGTAAACTATAAAGAAAATATAATGTAATAAGATAATCAAATGTAATTGGCTAAGATAAATAAAAATATTTGGATTTAATAAGGCATGTTGATGAAAAGAAATCCTGGGGTATCACCAAAATCCCTTTTCATGTAAAAATCTTGAACCTAGGCCTGTGGGTTATGGGCCCACAAGTCTCGACGGAAGCGTTTTAAACTTCTCACTATGTAACGTGGATCTTTATAAAATCGCCCATTCTTTAATCATTAATGGGATTCTGAATCACCATTGCAATCATTAATATAGGTGTTAAGGTTTGAAAACCCACCCATACACATCAATATATGGTTTTTAAAATAATGCTATTGCCCTTATAAACCTCGGCGATCACACTCCACACAACTTCAATTCAAGGCAAAACCCCATTGCTCCGATCTTATGCCAATATGAAAACCCTCTGATCTGATTTATAACTGATCGCATCCGTTTCTGTTGAATATATAGTAGTCTCTCCGGTTCCGATGCGATGTCGCTTACTCCGCTTCTCTGCAGTCACTGTCATCGCGTACACCAAACCTGATCTTCAGTTCGATCACAGTTTTCGTTCATACCATTCTTGGCACGAGATCCATCTGAAATCCTGCTCTTTAGAACTTTCTACTGTGGCAATTAACCCAATCCATCGTTGGATCCATTTACCACAACGTCGATGCAATGTAAGCCTTTGTTGCTCCCATTTAAAGGTGTTACGATGTGGAATGGTTCTCTGCGCCACACTCTGTAACAAATTTATCACACAATTCATATAAATTCCGGCATCAACAGACAATCACATATAACGTTTAAACGAATATTTTGATCGCCATCAATTTTCTAAGTGATCGATGACCAATCAAGCTCACAACACAGGATTTCAACCATACATTCAAACTGTACAAACTCATAATTCAATAGACGGCAAATCGACATAATTTATAGTGTTGATTATATACAAAAGACCACTGATCTAAGGCGTTGCAGCCTTAGCCAATAAATCCACACCGATTACATTGTATTTTCCTCCCTCCGTCTCACGCATACATACTTGCTTATAAAGTATTTAGAAGGTGTGAATCAGTTAAGATCCACAAAATCCCTCCTGAAATCACTCAACAACTTACTTAAATCTCTCATTTTAAATCAATTTAAGAGCAGATCTTCCCTTTGTTTAGTTTCGTTGTCCACGTCCTCCTCACTCAGCTTCGGATTCCTTTTTAGTTAAGGAGCATTAGATGCTCCTGCATCAGACTCCCAAGGTACAAAAACTTTATGACATCCTGGTCATATGCTTCTCCCAATTCTAACCACTGTATTTCTCTTCAGTGGAACTGCCTTCATGATCTTCTGTGAGCTGCAACCAACCTCTGCAGTAACAGTCTCCTCTGCTACACGATACCTCACCAAGCCCTCCGCACTCGGTCTCTTGGCATCCTTCTGGTTCTCTCCTCTGGAACCAATTGAGCACACCTTGCCCTAGGTTGATGCAAATCTTCTCACCTTCCGCTGCCGCCATCTGCACGACGGTAAGACCACAAACTCGCCAGCTTTAGCACAACTGTACCTCCTGCTTCTTCTTCTCTCTGGAATCCTTCTCCTCGCAGGAAACTTTCCCTGCTCTGATACCACTTGATGAAAAGAAATCCTGGGGTATCACCAAAATCCCTTTTCATGTAAAAATCTCGAACCTGGGCCTGTGGGTTATGGGCCCACAAGTCTCGACGGAAGCGTTTTAAACTTCTCACTATGTAACGTGGATCTTTATAAAATCACCCATTCTTTAATGGGATTCTGAATCACCATTGCAATCATTAATATAGGCGTTAAGGTTTGAAAACCCACCCATACACATCAATATATGGTTTTTAAAATAATGCTATTGCCCTTATAAACCTCGGCGATCACACTCCACACAACTTCAATTCAAGGCAAAACCCCATTGCTCCGATCTTATGCCAATATGAAAACCCTCTGATCTGATTTATAACTGATCGCATCCGTTTCTGTTGAATATATAGTAGTCTCTCCGGTTCCGATGCGATGTCGCTTACTCCGCTTCTCTGCAGTCACTGTCATCGCGTACACCAAACCTGATCTTCAGTTCGATCACAGTTTTCGTTCATACCATTCTTGGCACGAGATCCATCTGAAATCCTGCTCTTTAGAACTTTCTACTATGGCAATTAACCCAATCCATCGTTGGATCCATTTGCCACAACGTCGATGCAATGCAAGCCTTTGCTGCTCCCATTTAAAGGTGTTACGATGTGGAATGGTTCTCTGCGCCACACTCTGTAACAAATTTATCACACAATTCATATAAATTCCGGCATCAACAGACAATCACATATAACGTTTAAACGAATATTTTGATCGCCATCAATCTTCTAAGTGATCGATGACCGATCAAGCTCACAACACAGGATTTCAACCATACATTCAAACTGTACAAACTCATAATTCAATAGACGGCAAATTGACATAATTTATAGTGTTGATTATATACAAAAGACCACTGATCTAAGGCGTTGCAGCCTTAGCCAATAAATCCACACCGATTACATTGTATTTTCCTCCCTCCGTCTCACGCATACATACTTGCTTATAAAGTATTTAGAAGGCGTGAATCAGTTAAGATCCACAAAATCCCTCCTGAAATCACTCAACAACTTACTTAAATCTCTCACTTTAAATCAATTTAAGAGCAGATCTTCCCTTTGTTCAGTTTCGCTGTCCACGTCCTCCTCGCTCAGCTTCGGATTCCTTTTTAGTTAAGGAGCGTTAGATGCTCCTGCATCACATGTGAATAAAGAAGATATGGAATTACTTCAATTGGATGAAAAAAGCTTATAAAATTAGGTAAATATATAGATTTTCAAAAAAATTACAAACTAGTTATTCGTAGTGAACCTCATAGGTTTAAGTTGTCTAAAACCAATTTGTATTCCAAATAACAAAACTCTCTTTTAAAATTATATTTGGTAAAAAAGGAAAAAAGTACCAATTTAAAATTATCCTTCGCAAAAAAACAAGGAAAAAAATATCTCTGCGAGAGAGAAGAGCATCTTTGGCGGTGTTAAAAGTGCCAAGCCAAACTCGAGAGCTTTCACTGGAGTGGACGCAACTCTTCTTTTCCCCAAAAAAGAGAGTATTTGCATCTATTTGTAGTGCAACAATTAGTACAAGAATAATTGCACATTTTATATATCTCATATTCATCTTTGCAGTTTCTAAATTACGTCAAAGTATAACCTATAGATACAATTGAAAATAATTAAATTCTATGAATAGCAAATGTTGTAATTCTTGACTAATACTAATGGATGAGGAAGCCCAATTCAGAATTTGAAGCCAGTTCTTTTGGACACCTAGCACCCGATATGATTCATAAAATATCATTGAATCCCGAATTCAACTTTGATACAACCACAAATCCCAATCTCTTAACAACTTAGGCAATTTATATTGGATTTACAGATAAAATACTGGGGAGTGAATAAGAATAGTGATTTGGAAGTTACATATGTTTTTAGGTAATTCATTAAAAATATAGTAACCTATCCAAATGTTGGCAATGATCTTATCCATGGGAGCTAAATCCATAATTTTTAGACCAATTAGAGTCATCTTCCACTTCCACTTAGCCTAATATTTCTATTATAAAACCAAAAAGAAAAGAAAAACAATAACCCAACAAGAAAAGAAACGGTGATAATTAGGAAATATTTAATTTCATTTATATGAAAGTAATATTAAAATTTCACATCCACCTTTGAATGGATTATTTTTTTATATTGATATGGATTTTATATATTATGTTTTAATAGAAAATTAAAAATTAACAATTTTCTAATAAAATTTATTAGATCACAAATCATTTATAAAATCAAGATTAATATTGAGTTTTATAGGTTTTTTCACAAAAGCTTTTCTTTAAAAAATCATAAAAAAAAAAATTCATTGCTTTCTTATTTCCTTTTACTTCTAAAAAATCAAAAAAGTTTAATTAAAAAAAATCAAAAAATTAAATAAAGGGAAATAAAACAAAAAAAACAACTATTAAATTAAAATAAATAAGAAAGCTCATAATAAGGACCTCAATCAATTAATTTAAAAATAAATAAATTTAAATAATAATAAAAATTAATTTCCTAATATTAAACTATAGATAAATGACAAAAAATTTGGATAAGAACTATCAAAAGCAAAACTAAATGAGTTATACCATACCTGCAGCAAGTATAATAAGTGTTTTGATGTAAGTATTTTGATGTTTCATAGATTGTTTTGATGTAAGTGTTTTGATGTTTCATAGATTGATGCATATCCGCCTACCAAACACTTAATCAATATGCTTATGCTAATTTACTTATGGAAAAGCTTGATTCTTGTATTTATTGGGTTGGAAAAGCTTGATTCTTGTATTTAATGGGTCATGGTTCAACAAGTGATGATTATGGTGGCATGACGACACATGAAAAAAAGGTAGAGAGAAGTTACAAATCTGGAATGACTTTGATGGAATGATAGGGGAAGCCTAGGTGGCATGACAATCCATCTAAGTCCAATTCCACGACACATGAAAAAAAGTTAGATAAGTTACAAATCTGGAATGACTTTGATGGAATGATAGGGGAAGCCTAGCTGTACGTGTTAATGATTCGCTGTTAAGTTAGTTTTGCCGGGCCAAGCAAGCCTGTTGTGGTACCCAACTTCTTCAGATTAATGCTGATGCCTTATAAGGAATCACTTTCAAAAATCAGTAAATATACATTTAATTCTTTAGAAATTGATCAGAGATGGCCAGTTGATCACAACAACCCTGAAGAGATTCAAACGATTCGGACAGAATGCACAACAGAAAGTGCTGTCACCTAACATTTCTTCAACTTTACAGAGATCGCCAGTTCAATTAGCAGGGCATACTATATAATCATCTCATTACACAACTTAAAAACCTGATCTCCGCTGGATTCGAAACCGTGATATCGCCAGTTCAATTAGCATGAAATTATACATAATCGCCTCTCATTATAGAACTTAAAAACTTGATATTCATTGGATTCGAAACCGTGACATCGAAATAAAATAGAAGAAGATTTAAGGGCACTTACTTGCGTATGTAATTGGCCGAGAGGGAGCGGTAGGGAATAACCATTTTGCATTACCGAATTCAGGAGCAGAAAAGAAGCGCCGTATGGGCATATTGTTGGGGCCGGAGTCTCCACGCCCATGTAACCACAATATTAGAATTCTCTTGGCCATGTCTTTGCTTGGTTCTCCAAATGCAAAGCTGTTCTGTCCTTCCCAGTGTGATTCCCCTATATGTGCACACAATAGGGATGCAACTCAGGATTATTACACACCCATTGGTCCATTTATACAAATGACTGCCCCTTTGACCATGAATTTATTCTTTTGCCGTTTTGTTAGCTTAGACTTCATAAGACCGCGCCGCGTTGGGTCGGGGCTCAATCGTGCTTTATTTGTTGCAACCTGGCCTGTTGCGGGTATTCAACACACAGCACAGGCACTAAAGTTGTTGAACCCTGGTTGATTGATATGCCAGCAAAGAGGAGGTTGCTGCGGGATTAGTGCTTATTCAAAGCGAACCTGACGATAGGGGAACTATGTTTGAATTCATTGTCCCCTAGGAGAGCAGAACCCCCAGGACAACTAATTCTTTTGAGCAAAGCTACATTCACTGAATAATAGATTATATTTTGATTACTGTGAATTCATTCTTCTATATTTTCGCTATACATGGATTGCATTTTGAATTTTTTTTCTTTTTGAGAATTGGTTATGAGTTGAACATTTTCGCTTTCTCGGCTTGCACCTGCCTCTTAGCGATGTTTGCGAATAAAACAGGATATTCAGAGTGGATTACATTGTGGTATTTTGAAATATTATTTATATGGGAGAATCTTATTGATGGTAAAAAATTCTCTATCTTATTTGTAAGTTTTAATATTTATAAATTGTTTTTTGGTTGGTTTAAAACATGTGATTTACGCCAAAATCTTTCTCATAAAACTGAATATTTTTACTTTGCACTTGCCTCTTAGGTATGTTTTTGAATAAAACAAGGATATTCAGAGTAGATTACATTGTGGTATTTTGAAATGCTATTTATAATGAGAGAATTTTATTGATTGTAAAAATTTGTCTATCTCATTTATAAGTTTTAATATTTATAAACAAATGATTGATGATGTAATTTACGCCAAATCCCTTTTCATAAAAGTGTTCCTTTGTTAACAAAATATTTATAAAGGGTTCCTTTATTAATAAAACCATGGATTATGATATTTAAATTCTATTAATGGTTAAAAGTATAATTAGTGAAAAATTTTAATGGTTAAAAGTATAATAAGTAAATTCTAATGACATTTATATAGGAGAGGTCTATTAGCATTAAATATTTAAATTTATAATTTATTAGGATCAAATTCTTAAAGTTATATACCTTAAATTTATAATTTATCAAGATTACCAATGGTTCAATGCTTTCCATTAACATTCTAGTCTGGGTGTCACCTATTTGACTCTCTATCTCTAACTCCAGCCTTAGGGTTGCCTACTTCTGTTGTAGCCCAGAATACGAAATATGCACTCTTTCGAGTAGTTGCACATGGGGCTCATCTGGAGTGATGGCTACAAATTTAGGGTCTATTGCTTGAATAGTTGGCCGTGTGTGGGGGAATTTTTGGCAGATATATCCTACCTGCATTGAAAGCATGACATTTTCATGTTGCAAGCGGTCTCTTTCCTCCAAATCATTTCTAAACTAGTTTTGTGTGATGAACAGTGCCCTTTGTGTTTTTATTGCTTGTTGTTCTAGTGCAAATAGTCAATTGTTTATTTCCATGCCTAAGGACAAGGACAGCTTTAACCAGTTAATTTGATGACATGATGATCCCTAAACTTGCACACTTTTTCTCAAATTGTGATATGTGTATAATAGATCAAACTTAAAATGCATTTATGTTAGTTGTAAACTATGTTAATAATGGAATAATACATTAAACAAAATATCATTCAAGTATTTTATTAATAACAATTTTTTCACTTTCAATATGTATATGAATGAATTTATATATATTTATATATATGAATTTATTTATTTCAATAATGTTGTCTAAAAGATCTATATTTTCTTTTCTTTTATGAGTTTTGTTCAAAATTGAACAAAAAAATTGTTGGAATGGCACATTTGAGTTGTTAAATTTGTATCGGTTGGATGTCTTGGGGGTTTCTAGAGCTCTAAATTTGTTTAAGGATTCAAAAACGCATTTCAAATAATGAAAAATAGCAATCTCACCAAAAATTGTAATCACCAAGTTCCAACCATTTTTCCCTGAGCATATTAATGATTTTTTCTCAAAATCTAACCAAAAATTGTTTGAATGGCATATTTGAGTTGTTAAATCTAGATAGACTAAGTGTCTCAAAGATTTTTCAAGGCTCTAAATTCATTATGCATTAAAAAAATGCATCTCAAATAACTAAAAATAATGATTTCACCAAATTCTAATGAAGAAAACAAAACCTAAAGCACTTAGACTTCCCAATTTTTATATAATATATATATGTGTGTGTGTGTGTGTGTGTGTGTGTGTGGACATTCAAGTATCTTATTCGTAGCCCATTGAAATAGTTTTTTAATTGTCATATGTCAACTTCATGCTAGGTATTAAAAGAATAAAGAATTATACGTGAAGTAGAAAGCAGCTATCGTAAGAAAATCTCTCTCTCTCTCTCTCTCTATATATATATATATATGAAGTTGACAGAAAATTATATTGATTAAGGTGTTCATTAAGATATTTTATATAGAAATATTTTTTTTGTAGTTAATATTGTTTTAAAATTTCACATGTCAACTCCATGTTGAGTATTGAAGGAATACATCTCCCTCATATTGACCTATAGAAAGTGTCTATCAATGTAGTAAATTTGGCTTACTCTCCCTTTAAAAGCTAACAGCCTAAACATTGAGCAATTGGTATCAATACACACCAATCACCTCATTTGTAATAATCTCTTCAAGTGAATTATTCATAAGCTCAAGGAAATCCTACCTACTACACACAATCTTGAACTCTTATGTGTTTTTGGTATGCAGTATGTGTATATTGTGTTTATCATCACTGCATTGTTATATTTCAACACTGTTTGTCTTATTGGATCAAGGTTTTTTACAAAATTCGCTAGAAATCCACTACCTCATGATCTCTAACATGATTTCAAAGTTACTACCGATTTTTCTTCCTCTATCCAATGCTCCTCAAAGTTGTTTTTCAACATGAAATTATGATTTTCAACTCGCTTTTTTCGAACACCAAGCAGTTCATAAGATTTTTATACCTTTATCTTCACTAGTGCACCCCTACTTGCAATGTTTCTTGGATTTTTGCTAAGTTTGAGAATGTTATTGTTGTTGTCACGTGTCATTTTCTCCTTTTTTTAATGACAAATTGTTACAAATCTTTAGTGTTATTATGGCATCCATGGATAGAAAATGGTTTTTTCCTCGCTTTAAAAGAGCTGACTATCATGCATGGTTATTCAAATGACAATATTACCTAGAAATAATGGTTTATGGATGTCTTTAGATTTCTTCTAGATACAACTAATGACAATTATGATCTCATTTTAGATTAATCATTATATACATAGACCGCAACTTTGTCCATCACACAACAAGGAATAAAAGTGGAAAATGGATTTGGGATTCCTCCCACACCCTTGGTGCAATGGACACCACTCAAGCTAATAGACTTGAAATGCAAAGCTCCTAGCCCAAAATGGTGGATTTTGCTACAACTAGGGAATATATTTCTAGGTCAAAAAACTTCAAGCCAAACATTATTACAAGTAGTGGTAAAGGGAAAAAGAACTTTGAATATATCAATATTTTTCTTAATAATTTATCTTTTGCCTTCAAAAAAAATTGTTATTATTTTTTATAGCATTCCTCTTTTTATTCCTTAACCAACATCCCCTCGTTTGGAAGATGTATTTTGTCATCTACTCCAGGATCAAGTCACCTTGAGGAACTTGGGCAAGTTATCACCCCAAGAGCATGCCAACCCCTAAATCCATTCCCTCCTCATGTATGCATGAGTTTCCGAGGAACACTTCCAAGTTTTATGAAAATAAAAGGCCAATATGATTGTATTGCCATAAGGAGGGACATATATCCAAATTTTAGCACCTTCATCTTCAATTGGAAATAGCAATCTCTTTTAAGACAAGGTTGGTGATTCCACACGCTATTCTTTGTCCCTTCACTAATACTCAAGAATGCATTGCAAATTATGGGGCTACTAAACATGTGAAAAAACACTAACACCTTAGAAATAGTGATATATTTGAAGACAAGGATGGTGATTCCACACACTACTCTTTGATCATCCACTTCAACTCAAAAATGGATTGCAAATTGTGGGGATATTAAACATATGATGAAACAATCTATATCATATATGATAATACAATTTGTTAAGTGAAAATGGTATTGTAATATTAATTTAGTACGACAAAGTTGGATGTTAATGTTCTTTCACAAGTCATCAAGCCACACTTGCAAGAATTGAAAGGCTTACACTTGCAAGGATTGAAATATCACACTTCACACTTACAGGAATTGAAATATTACATTTCACACTTGTGAGAATTAAAAGGCTAACTACAACACTCTTTTAGATTGCAGATTACTGTGGTGTGATTTCTGAATGGATTTCAGATTTTCCACAGTGTTCATGTTTTGTAGTCGACGTTTCGAGTCTGAACCTAGACTCATCATCAGTCTAGGTTCAGACTCGAAACGTCGACTACAAAACATGAACACTGTGGAAAATCCGAACTCCATTCAGAAATACAACACTCTTGCAGAAAAGTAAATCACGTTGTTGGAAAGTAAATAACTCTCGTTGGAATGTAAACACACAAGCGGGAAAGTAAATCACTCTGATAGAAGGTAAACACACAAGAAGGAAAGTAAATCACTCTACTAGACATTAAACATCACAGATAGGAAAGTAAATGGATGCCTTGATCAAGCTAACTACTCACTCCCAAACTCTGTAGCATGAATTGATGATATCTAGAAATAGTGGAAAATTGTAATACATGAATCCTATCTCAATAAGCTTAATTGAAGTTGATATTGTAAAATCTAGAAAACAAAATTAATCACTATTTAATTCGATCAACATGCAACATAAGAAAAAATAGTAAATCACTTAATGAGTTGCAGAGGAATTGTTAATTGGGAAATAGAGTAAGTTGCTTAGTGAGTTGTAGTAGGTTGAATAATTAAGAAACTGAGTAAATAATCAAATTAAATAAGATGTAATTGAATTTATAAACAGCCCTAGCTATAATACAGGAAATACATGGCTAAGAGCGGTCCCTACCCCCTTAGACAAGGCACTCATTAAAAAAAAAAGACGAGGCATTGGTTAAACTTACAGTAGCACACCTATAATATCAACATATTGCACGCACATAATAGAAATCAAATAGGAACCGTTAATCTTTTTAATGAACAAAAATCATAATTATAGCATTCTTCTCCCCATTTTCTCCCTCCCTTGCCTTAAGTAGAGAAGGGTATTTATATAATACTTCAATCTCCCAAATTGGTCATGAAATCAAGGGACAACCATGAGAATATATTTTTCACAAGTTGTTCTCCCTTCGCTACAACAACATAATCAAAAGATGGAAAAATCAAACATTTGTTGACTCACTCAACCACCACAACAAGAAGGAGGTTGAACCAAATTAGTTTTGGTCAAGCTATCCAAGTTGAATGACCAACCACCCTTATTGTTTCCTCCATTGGGTAATGAAGTGGTTGATCCCCTCATTGGGTACCTAGCAGTGACAATTGTACATCCAATAATTGATTTTTCTCATGCTACTACAGTTGTACAAGGAGTTACGACGATTTTTTATGTGATTGGTGTGGCACAATGTTACAGCATTAGCTTATATGTGTTGCAACATCGATACTCCAACATGGTGCGACATTGGTACTTTTGGATATGTTCTTGCATTAGTAAGGTGTTGCAGTAACACGAAAGTGTTACAACAATGACATGTTGAAGGTGTTGTAGTAATGTGATCTAGGGTGTTGCAATAATAAAGGCTAATGGTGTTGTAGCGTAAAGATGTTATAGAAACACATAGGTGTTACAACAAATGAACTTCTTCAAATCTTTTTTTGTTATCTCCAAGGGTTCCTTTATGGGTTTGTCTGAAGTATTTATCATAAAATCTCATTAGTTAGAATAAAAGATAGATTCTTTCATTTATACATAAGAATAAAAGTGGCATAATTAGATAAATATTGTTCATTGGTAAAAAAATGCATCATTGTGAGTAACATGGGTTATAAGACAATATGGAGGTAGGAAAAAGGTATCAAAGAGGTGGTGAATGGGTGCTGAAAGGATGTCAATTTGGCATCCATCAGTGTGCGAACATGTATTTATGTCCATGGATCTCACATTGTATGAATGATGTTACATCACTATGGAGGAGGATTTTTCCAGTGTTGAGGAGGCATTGGAGTTATTGCAAAAAACACTTTTATTATAAAGCAAGAGTGTTATCCACTGGGAATACTCCAAATGTCTTTTCACCTTTGCTAAGAGAACATTAGATCACCTAACTAATTTTGGATGGATGGTTAAGTTTGGAAATGACTCATGGACATATGGATGGCTATTTTGGATGGATGTTGGAACTTGGATAGAGTGTCGGCATGGCGCCCTTACCAAGTAGGTTGTTACCCTAGTTAGCATGTTGACTAACCATTTGGGTGCATACAATGGTGGATTTGATTGAAGGCACTTACCTAGGAGGAGGAACAATGGGTACTTGGAGGAAGGAACTCAATCCTTGGTGCCTAGGACAATGTTATATGCACCTTTGAAGTTAGTCATTTGACTTGAGGATGCTTGGGTTAAAAAGCATATTTCATTCGTGATCGACCTAGACACATATTTTAAGGAGGAACATTAGAGATTAGTGGCCACATTGGCACACATGAGAGAACATGTGACATACAATTAGAGGAGTGCCTTGCATGATCACACTTAGATAGCAAACCATGATTGGTTGGGAGTGATCTCTCTCTCTATCTCTCTCCTCTCTCTCTCTCTCTCTCTCTCTCTCTCTCTCTCTCTCTCTCTCTCTCTCTCTCTCTCTCTCTCTCTCTCTCGCTCACCTTAGGCACTTCCCTACATGTAATGGATCGTACCCAGTTCTCTCTCTCTCTCTCTCTCTCAAAAAGGCACTTCCCTACATGTTGTGGATGGTACCTAGTGTAAAACTATCAAAATTTATTACAATCCTTGACTTAGTAGGGACATCAATCAAGGCACGTAACAAAGATAACTAGCACGTAGGATCGACCCCAAGATCTATTCCTTAAATCTCAAATCACTCAACCATTTTGGTTACCTTACCAATACCAACTGGCCTAGAAGAGGCAAACATGTTATGAATATGTTTTTAATCAGGTGACATTGATAACAACTCCTCTTAACCACCTAGGCTAGACCTAATTAGCTCCAATTGTGTTTGTATTATTTCATTTGTAAATGGTTTCTAAATTTTCAACACTTAGTTCTTATCATATTCTTTTCAAGGTTAATCTCATGCATTTGTTCTTGTATCTTCAATCATATCACATCCATCCTTACCTAGTTCCTCTCATTATTTTCTACTAATAATAGATGTACAATGGAATGATATATAATAGTGTGGTTTTCATTCAATAGTTGCAGTTGTTGCTTGTGTTTTTATAGTATGTTTATGTGTTGACACTTTAATTCCTTCATCGCATCAATGCACTTTGTTTCTTGCTAATACTTTGCAGCATTCATTAAGTTTCAATAAATACACCCAAACCACTTCCATGCCTTAATGCTTAATCATTGTAAGCTTCCATAAGTTTCAAATGTTTTTCACAACAATTGTCCATGTTACAATGATTCTATCACAACCACCTAGTTTCTTTAGCTCAACTATGCAATTCAATAAACCACAAAATGAAGAGTAATGCACATTTATATGTTTAATCCTAGTCATAGTTTGTTCATTAGTATGAAAGCTCAAACAATTGGAAATGGAGAATAGTATAAATTTATAAATTTTATCATAATCATAGTTTTTTTCATTAGTATCAAATCTCAAAAAATTGGCTAGTATACATTGTTATAAAGCCAACACACTCTATTCCATGGATTTCTAATTTGTTTTTAAATTTTTGTGCAACATGCCATAACTTCCATATACTAATGGAAGTTGAGTGTTTATTTGGACATGCTCCAAGACCAAAATCATGGGATAATCTAACTTACCTAGTGACATTTGGAAATTGTTGTGGCTAGAGATGGCAATCAACAACTTTCTTGCTTTTAATATGCTACGTCTTTCAACACATCTACCTTGCTAGCATACATTCTATGTGATAGGAAATTGTACTACTACCTTCCTATGGAATATCCACCCAAAGAAAGAAAAAGTATAGTATACCTTGCTAGGGAACCTTGATTAAACCTTGCTAAGGAATGCCTACCTAATTACCTTATTTGGGAACAAACCTTTCCTATCTTTTTACCTTACTAGGGTACATATCCTACCCAGCTGCCTTACCAAGGAACATATCCTACCTTGTTACCTTCTTGGGGCACATTACCTCAACTACCCTACCACCTTGCTAGGGAACATAACATACCCTATTACCTTGCCTAGCAACATAACCTTCCCTGCTACCTTACTAGAGAACCTTCCACTACCTTGCCAAAACATACCTCCATCAATTCGACCACTCTTAAAGAAAGTGTTGTGCAAAGCAAGATGGGAAAACCCTTCAAAATTTACGTGAGGAGACATATAATAATTTTGCAAAGTTATTTTGAATAATAGAGTCCTAAAGTCTACCTCAAATATATACTCAACTCGGATTTGGTCTGTTGCCACACAAAATCACACTTCTTGAGATAAATTATGAAAGCTCAATGCAATCTGAGTGAAATTAATAGGGGGCCATTGTCACCTCACCAAACCTCATTCTCTCTTTAGGTTAGCTCTTCTTCAATGCAAGGGGGATTCCATAGGTTAAGATTGAAAACATTCATGACAATGAAGCTCAAGGTGATATGAAGAGTAAATCCAAGTAAAATGGTTTCTAGTAAATTTGGGGTTTGAAAGATGATAGGAGGAGCAGAGACCGATGTCTTTTCATTGGTCATATGGGTTCAACCATGTCTCTCTTGCGAAAGGTGAAGAATGGATCTTGAATAAACCCTAAAGTAGTCCACTACAAACCTTCAAAATATCCCCTACAGGATGATGGCTAGGGTAGTCTACTAAAAACCCTAAGAGATCTCCCTACACCCATTTTACAAGCTCCAAGAAAATTTCAAGGGAAGGTTCTCCACTAGAACTCTTCTAGGGTTTACAAGATCATATCCATTCAAGAACAATACAAGGTAAAAAAAATCCACTTTCACTACTTCATAAGCAAATCCACAATTCATATATTCCATAAACATATCCACAAACACTTCAAAAATATCATTTATTGGGTAAAAAATTATTCAACTATAAATTATTTCCATGAATCATCAATGAAATTGCAAAATTTATCCACATATTTACTCCTCAATAAAGCCACCTTGGTCTTCCATATTGTTATCATGCAAATATGTATTGAAAAACCTACATGAAACTTTAGGAGACAATCCTATCACAATTGAAAGCTTTTTGGTTCATATTGGTGTTTTCCAGTCTCTTAGGGGAGTCCCTCGATGATGTATGTTATTATCCACTTAATATTCCTATGTAAAACTTCAATTTGAATAGCATACAACAAAGCTTCACTTTTAACTTGTCAATAAGCAACCAAAAGTGAAGTAGTTCTTGAGAATGAAATTTATAATGATTGAAATTAGAATTATGAGAGTAATAGTGGCAATAGAATTGAAAGTGATGTGAGAAACAAATGTGCACCTCCAGTAAATTAATTCAAAACAAGTGCACTATAATATACCATCACACTAGTTAAAAAAAAAACAAAACAAAACAAAACAAAACAAAACAAAACAAACAAACAAAAAACAAAAAAACAAAAAAACAAAAAACAAAAAACAAAAAACAAAAAACAAAAAACAAAAAACAAAAAAAACAAAAAACAAAAAACAAAAACAAAAAACAAAAAACAAAAAACCACCTTTCAATTAAATCCAATTCATTCAAAGAGTTAGAAGGAAACATTATTGAATGAAATCACAAATTATCCAAGTTGGTTGCACCATAATGAGTATTGAGTGACAGGTTGTCATGAGTTTCTTCACTTGTGGTGAAGGTGGTGGTCTGAAAGATAGAGCATAGGTAAGATCTCCGCTATTATCAAAGCATCTAAGAAAACTCCAACCCTTGTATCGGTGCTCCAATATACATATATCAAAGAAACATTTCCTCTCTCAAACTAGTTGATCCAATGGCTCAAAGTGGGAAAAAGTTTGAAAGGCCAAAAGTTTTGTAAGAAAATCCATCCTTTCTTCCTTTTCCACTTTCAATTATTTTGGAAAAATAACAAAATCTACTTTCGCTGCTTCACTTCTTGAGTGGAAACATCAACTAAATATTTTCTTCACATCTCCTCATTAAATCAGAAAAATCTCGCTTTTCCTCTAGCTTTATTCATGAAGACAGTAAAAGCTCATATTCAATCATTAAAACTATTTGAATCTTTTTCCATGTAATTAAATAATTAAATAAAAATTCAATTATTTCGCAACTTATGACTTTGGAGTCTGTTAGAGCCTAGATTTACCTCAGGCTGAAAAGGTAAGCTTCTAGGTCCACATCAAACCACGTTCAGCCTCGTAGCTAGCCCTACGAGGATAGGAGAGGGCTCTCTCCGGGTCAATCTCAGCAAAGGATAATCGATGGGGCTTGAGATGACTGAAATAGCTGCTAATCTTAGGCTAGGTATGAAGTGCAAGGATTTAATTTGAGTTTTTTAAGGGTTTTGTGTTGGAAAAAGGGAAAGGCAAATTTGGTCCAGGGATGAGACCTAATTTTTGCAGAGTTCTGATTGGGGCAAGGAAGGTAATCGTTTTGATGCTTTAGATTTGAATGAATGGATGGATCAGACTGGTGAGGAGCCAAGGAGGGCAACAGAGTCTCAAGAGTCCTCCTCAAACAAATGAAAACATGTCAAATTAAACAAAATTTCAAGGCAGAGCATAGCATTCCAATGGATTTTACCTTAATCACTTATTTGTTTAATTTCAGAAGAAAAGAGAAGGGAAAATGATACACATAAACATCAGTGAACTTACAATTACATAGAGAAAAACATCATCAAAACACAAAGCCACATGGATCCCAACAAGATTGCTGCAAAACCCTGGTCTTTCCTTAGCCAAAAATGCAGAGATAAAATGTACAATGATGTGCCAAGCAATCCCAAGTGTCCAACCCTGAAAATGACTCAGAAAATACATGATATAGACCATCCTAACCCATTCCCATGCCTCTAGGATTCGAGCTCATCATTCTAGGAGATGTTTCAACCAATTCTAAACAAACCACTGAAATCTAGGCAATCAAACAACTTGCCTCTATATGGTAGGAAACTGATTCATTCATTAAATTTTCACTTTTTAGTGAATGAATCCTCTAGAACAAGTAAAAATGGGCCAATATTACATCATAGTCCTCAAATTACATTATGGTAGATCAATAGTTACATCAAAAAGTGAAACTAGTCAAAACTAGGCGAATTTCTGAGCTGTACAATGAAAAATAGGCAAAAATCCTCTATGTGCCATGCGTGATTCTCTATGCGTCGCGCCACTTTGGAGCTGAATTTAAGGCCCTTCCCAGAGTCCAAATTGAGCTCATGATAGCTCATTGGAAATACCTGCCTGTCTACTTTCCAAAACAAGTGGAATTTTTCAATTTGGTGTCCATTTTCCCCTCCAAAAATCAAATCTCCCAGGATTGCTTCCTATGTGTCAAAATAGGGGCAGTGAGGTCATTTTTTGAGCATTTTTTGACCTTTTGAGGGCTCAAAACCTGCCCAAAGTTCTTGGCCATGAACAAGCAACCATAATTTTTCATGAAAAATCTAGAAATGCTAAGTTTTTGTAATTTGGAGCTCTCTAGCAAAAGCGAGTGCCACGTGGCGTGGTGCATAGGGAGGAAAACCTTGTGTTAAAAATTCCTGTGCGTAGCGCCTTTTTTCAGACCAGTTTTGAGGACCTTTCCATGGTCCAAATTGGGCGCAGGATAGCTCGTTGGAAAGATTATTGAGTTCAATTTCCAACCCAACTTTAATTTTTCAATTTGGAGTTCATTTACCCTATCAAAAGTCAAATATCCCAATACTGGTCAAAATGTGCCAAATGAGGCTGCCTCAGGGCAGAGTGTTGTTGCAGTCAACTTTTGAAGGTCTTCTTCAACTCCAAATTGAGCTCATGATAGCCCATTAGAAATCTATTTGTGTATACTTATCATTTGACTCAACAAGAAATTCATTTGACCAACCAAGCTAGGAGAAAACTTGAGTTTCCCAAGGTCACTTCAGAGGTGCATCAATTCTCCCGAGGCAACTGTATTTTTGACATTTCTCTAAAACCATGACACCTGTGTAAAATGTGAAGGATTTTTTTCTTCCTTGGTCTATTTTGGACAAAAACCTCTCTCAGTTTTTCCAAATTCATCTTTCCTTGCTCGGAAGCATCATTTGAGTAAAACCTACCCCGATGTGTGGAATAGGGGATTTTTCGAAATGAAGCGAAATGAAGGGGATAAGGGGCTTATAAATTCTTTAGAAAATTTTGGGAAGTAGGGAAGGATGTTAGGAAGCAGGGGAAAGTGGAAGGAGGGATGTTAGGAAGCATCAATCACACATATCAAAACAATATTTTCTCAGGGAAAGCATCTTGCTAAAAACCCCAACTATCTGTATATTATATTGATTGAGAACATGTAACAATACATAGTACAATACTCTTCACAAGTACTCAGTACTATCTCCACATGTTACACACAATACAGCTCAGATCTGATCTCCAAATCTCCCCCACTGCTTCCCTGCCTCCACTGCGCAATCCTGCAAGAGAATGAATGATAATGGCTCAAGCAAACTTGTATTTACTTGGAAAAATCACATGAGCACAAGCTACAATTTCCCTTGGCCTCATTGGCATTACTCAATCCATTGCATGTGCAAATCTCATGCACAACTGATAGTCACAACTCACCCTTTCACTTACCTCTAACACTTGTCTCCACTGAACTGTCCATGCACCGAGTTAACTGATGTATTCTTCAGTTGCATTATGAGTTAATAATTAGTGAATTAATTAATAAATAATTCACACCACTCAACATTAGTCTATTTGCCAGTTAGACTAACTACAACTAGTTCAACTAAGTCAAACTGAACACAACTCCATTAACTGCTCATCTAACTCCACAGAACTCAACCACTGAAGTTCTAACTAAAGTCCTTCATGCAATAGCTCAAGTAACCCATAAGTAACCACGTGATTCCTTCAGGCAGTTGCATGTGCCACATCTGTAGCTCCAACTGAAGTGCTGTAAGAGGATAAGATAAATTTTTGAGTCCAAATATTACTAAGGGCTAATAATATTTGACTGTTTCTATTTTTACTTAACAATCTAAAAATAAACTCTGATCACACCGTTGTGATCCAAAAAATAGAAGTCCATCTATTTTTCCCAACATGACCAATCATCCATAAACAACATCCTGCAACTCATAGACCATGATCCATATGTCTAAAAATAGACATAGTCTAAAACTAGACTTTGCGCCAAAACTTGCCTACGGGACCACTTAGTGAAGGCGACTCTTTTCCACTAAGCTCCATCATCTTGTTGCATTCTCAACAAGCATTTCTTGTTGCACACTTTTCAACACAATCGTATTGTGCTCTTTGCCTTCTGATCCAACTTCGCCCAGTCTTCAGCTGACATTGTCGTTGGTTTAGTACCCGAATCTACTGCGATCTATTGATCTTTATCCACTAGCATATCCTCCATCTTGAGTTTCAACAACTCAAAACTTTGACCATTAAATTTCTTGATCTCTATGTTTCCACTGCTCGCCATCTTCTTTCACCACAAGAATCGATTCCGTAGATCTCCCACTAAAGAGGGTCTACCATAGGCCCGAGCAAAACCCCTTACCAAAAAAGGCGTCCCCTTGAACCCAAAACAACTTTGATACCAAATGTAGGTTTTAACCTCATACAAAAATTACTTGCATACGAATTCTAAAACATAAAATAAACAAGGGCGAGAGCATAAAACATAAAAGGGATATACACAGATATTTTCCCCTGGATCCCAAAACTGGGACTACCAGATTAATTTTTCATTATATTCCTTTCAGTGTTAGGATATATATATAATACATTCTAAAGCATCCATAAATCCTAATCATTAACCCTGGATTAGAACATAATAGTAGTTCCCTTGACCGGATCTACAAAATACCATGGACAGAAAACCATCATGCCCAAAACCATGTGTGAAATCTATGCACAAAACCATAGGTAGGTCAGCCCACCTAATATGGGGTCCAACTTTTTTTCCCCCAGGGGTTACCGCCCCCCTCCATATCCCCTGATAGGGGGGGCATATACCCCCCCATGACCTCGCAGCTGCGCCCGACGCAACATATTGACGGGAACCCCCCCCCACACACACACGTGGGGTAGTTGTGGAAATAATATAACACACATCCAACAATTTACATAGTTCAGTTTCACATCTCTCTCTGAAATTCAGGTGAATAAAATAGTAGAAAGTTTGGATCACAGTTTAGATGTTGAGGAATAAGCTCAGATATATAAGGAAGGGACAACGAAGATTTATTTTGGGCTTATCACAGAATACAAAAGTTCGTATTTTCTGAGTTGAAGGTTTTGGTACTATAACAAATCAAACAAGGACACATATATACTCCAATCTAATTCTAGAGAAGACTACAGTTCAGTAATCCAAGTAGGCTACAGTTCAGGTCTCTATGATATACGAATAGGATCACAGTTAAGAGGAGTTCAGATTTCTCTGAATTTGATGACAAAATTTAGAAGACAATCTTAGTAAGAAAGGTCTTGGTTATATGATAGAAAGGAGATCTCATACTAAAGGAGATCTTAGTATGAAGATAGTTATAAGATATTGGTGATGATATAAAGGTCAAAGTGGAAGAGGAGACAAGAAGAAGAGTGTTTATCAAAGAGGACTTGTGTCTTACTCTTGGAGAGGCTAAATAGTTCAAGGGTCTTGGTCTTGGTATTTGTTAATTGGAATCTCTATAAGAATAATTTGTGTAGTTTTCCTCTCAAAGAGTAAGAGGTTTTGGTCCTTGCTCATAGCCTACATGTTGTGTCTCTTGTCTATATATATTCTTGCATTGATTACTATTTAATGAAGAAGAACACTAAGAATCTAACGTAAATAAGATCCTAATATAATCACATAAAAAACATTCACAAGTAGTCATCAAAGAAGAGAAATCATCTAATGCTAGTGCCCTAGATTTCTCAACACTCTTCCCAACTGAATCCTCTTCTTGATTATGTTGGGATCTATCTGTGTTGTACTCTACCATTATGTTACTTGTTCCTTGATTTCCTTGTTGTAAATTTGTGTCTTCTTATGTGTTATTACACACACAATTGTTAGCTAAGTTAAGCATAAATAAATAGATATATTCACTCCTCACCTTAACTTATCTCCACTTAATCATGCAACTCTAAAGTTGGTTACAAAATCAAATCTAATTTTAATGTACACGTTAGAAAACAAAATATTATATCAACATTGTATCAAGGTTAGTATCCACATCAATTGCAAGTCCATAGTTTAGCACACATCTAGCAATTAAAAACAACAATTTTAATTTTATCCATCTCTTTGACCTCAATTTTATTTCGAAGGGTCTAATATTGAACCTTTATTTTAATATCACCTTGTAACAAAGCTCTACATTTTCTTGTTTAACGCCCATTTAGTATGAGTGTTGAACATAAGCTCTAATACCGCTTTGTAACACTCCCTCCCACCCCTTTAAGTGCCTCGAGTTGTGGGAGGTGTTACTTGTTTTCTTTAACCCCACCCCAAAGGCCTGTTATGAGGACGGGGTTTCAAAAACCCTTTTTTTTCCTCAAAGTCTTCAAATATCAGAACAAACACCATTATTGTGTTCATCACATCGAGAGCTTTATGGTAATATAAATTTTACCTTAATCTGAGTCCACCTGGATCGAAATTTATGCCCATGAAACGTTTTAGCCAATTATATGATGGCACATTATCATTGTGCCACCACATGGCATCCACATGTTCTTTGTGAGGCCCTCGTGGCACTACCATGTCAACTCAATGGGGAGCCCCATTAGAGGAATTTTAGCCTAAAAGTGCCCATGAAATTTTTATGTCATAATATGTAAACCAATCAAAATCATTTAAATTTAAAAAGAGGTACATGTAAATATTTTGAGGGAAAAGAAGAAAACTACTTTCTTTGATTATATTTTTGGCTTATCTCCTTATAGGTTTACCAAAATTTCAGAACAAGATTTTTTAATGTATCTTCAATTTTTATAAATGTGGGTATTCTCAAAAGTATGCATAATGGGTACTCATTTGATGTGGAATTTAATTATGCATCCAACGAGTGTCTACACTCGAAATTTGAGTAAACCTATAAGGGGATAAGTAAAAAAAAACAATTAAAAAAAAAAAAAAATTGTTTTCCCTCCAAAATTCACAACTCTTATTTTATTATTTTAACTATTATTTTATTATTTTTCCTTAGGAGGCCACTTTTAAGCTGGAATTTCCTCTAATGACTAAGTCTTACCACCATGGTGGATTTCGTTACCTTGTCATTATATCTAGCTAATGTTCATCTAGTTGATTCAATTGTGTGCTAACTCTCGCCACCCCCATATCCATATGAGTATAAGGTTAGTTCGGTGCAGGGCCCACCATGTACCATATGACATCCACATGGCAGCCCTTGTAGAACTACCACGTCAACATAAAGCAGGTTCCATCAGGTCCCCACGCCCTGGCATTTTTCATTGTTTTGTTGCTATATTTGGTGAGTAATAATTTAGCTGTTTCAAATGTGTTAATTTTTCTTAGGGCTCAGTTGTTATTTTCTTTAGATAATTGCATTTCATCATTTACATATTGAATTCACCCCATAACACCATAATATTATTTACTTTTGTAACATTTTTCAATAATATATGCAATTATATAGGAAGAAAAATATCATCATCAATGCAGCGGAACATAAAGGAACAATAGAAGAAAATTATTCACACATAGAGACACCAGGATTGGTCAGAGACCAAGGCAAAACCCACTACGGGGAAAACCCTATGCAATTCTTCTTCAATTAGATTGTCATAAAATGTTCAACAAAGAGTACAATGAGCCCAAATCCAAAAATAATAATTCAAGATCCGAGAGACCAACCACGTAAAATCCAAAATATCAGTAATAGTAAAGTCTAGTATGTTAGAGTCGGTCTTAAGCCCTCCATCAGCGATCAAAACTCTTTGCATTTTGTATAGGTAGGTGTCTCATCAGTGTCAATTTTTGCATCCCATTAGGCATGCCATAACCCTGATGGAGGAGCTGATGTGTTTATACCTCTCTTGGCATTGCTGGTTCAAGTCATTTCAGTCATTAAAGCTCTTTCAAGCTTGTCTTGTCTTCTCTTGAGGTCAATTTCCTAGGTCTAGGGTTTTGGTCAAAAATGTTACAAGGTCATGTGTTTGAAAGTCAATGAGTGTTCAATAAGCCAGAGGGATGATTGTAAAGGTGTTTCTTCTAAATTTTTATCTGGTACAGTTAATCTTCACCTTGGATTTAAAAACCCTGTTTTTAAAGCCAAGGTCATTTTTCATTTATTTGTAAAAAGTGATGAAATTTCAAAAGTCTTCAGTGAACAAAATGCAACCCTGGTCCCCTTGCCAAGGTCCCTCAGATGATCTACCTACAAAAAGAATCAAGCAAAAAGCATTAAATCAGTGAATTTCAGGACAAAAGGAAACCACAAAGACAACAGCATGTAAAGTTCAAAGGTGTCATGAGAAAACATTAGAAAGTGGGTTTTGGGCATGAAATTTTTTCAAATGAAACTTATAAAGGCCCAAACTCCCTCCTTGCACTCTCATTGTGTATTCATAACCCTTGCAAGAGTGATTGGGCGCACTTCCAAGTGAATTGAGGCACAATCAAGCTCAGGTCAGGTGCGCGACTGGTCAGGATAGGTGTGCGACTTGTTGGGAGGTGCGCGACATGTCAGAGGGTTTCACATAGTGGAATTTTGCAACGGGCGTGACACGTTGAGAGGTGCACGACATGTTGGGCATGCTACACGACATGTCAAGCTAGATTCCCCCAGCTCATTTCAGAATTGCTCAAGCCCCCTTTACTTCATCAAATTGCTTGAGGTAGGCCCTTCAAACTTGTGAATAGCTGCTGGATTAGTTGGGAAACAACATGAATGTGCTTGTAATGATCAAATTGGGCAAGAAGAAACACTCCATATGGCTGCTTATAAATTTGTAAAAGGTGCTAGGGTTTATTGATGTTTCATTGTTTCCCCTTGGTCCCATTTCATTTTCCCTATATTTCCATGTCAATTCCCCTTTTATATTTGCAAGGAAATAAACCCTACCCCGTTCCCTTTAAAAATAAAAAATCAAAACCCTAACCCTACCCCTAATTATATCTATGTAAATACATGAAATTTGATAATGCATGTGCAGTGATGTTTGCAATGTTCTTCCCTAATTTCCCTGTTTACATATATCCCATTTTCCTTGTAAAAATATAAACCCTACCCCTCTCTCAAAAGCATCAAAAAACAAAGCACTCAAACCCTTATCTTGCTGCACCATATGCATGAGTAACCGCAAGAAATTGTTGGTGAATATGTAGAAAGTTTTGTAAATTTTCCCTATTTTCCCCTGTTAATAAATGTATGCATATTCCCATATGTTTACTTTCTATACATGTATTCCCATATGCAATGATTTTTGCAAATGATATTCCAATATTCCTGATTATAAAAATGTATTCCTATTCGCCATAATTGTTCGCATATTTTCCTTAAATTCCCTGTTATGTTCCTATATTCCTAATTCCTTGTAAAAAGATCCCTCCCCTAACATTTCCCTCATGTCCTTGTCCCCTTGAAACAGCATAAAATTCAGCACTTTTACAGGCAGAAACAGCAGTCCAGTTTGTCCACTTTGCTCCTAAACTATGTCAGAAACCGAAACTTATGAGAAAAGTGATGACCAATCATCAGCAGAAATTGAGGAACAAAGTCAGCCACGTGGGAGTGGTAAGGGTGGACATCATAAGCGAGAGGAGCCCACCTCTTTGATAGAGTTACAAGCTTGTCCTATAGCTGTATCATGTTTTCAGTATATGTCTTGCTACGAATTTTGCGAGAGGATCTCTCAGATTCAGCACCACCAAGATTTGGCCCGCCTTTTTGTTTTACATTTGCATGATGGACATGTCAACCTTGCAGGGGTAAACTTTATTTTGACACCCGAGGTGATCTCACAGGCTACAGGGATACCTAATGTTGGTGAGGTGTGGAATAAGCGCAAGTTGTTAGATTTTGTTTTCTTTGAGCCTTATGTTTTGCCACCATTCATGAGACATATGGCAGGGGTGTTTCCATTCAAGTTTCTCAGAAGCGAGTATGCTCCCATGGTGAAGCTCATTATGCATTATTTTACTTGTGAGGGCAGATTTTCACTGGTGTACTCATATCACATTCGCCTCTTGATGCATTTCACCCGAGTGAGGATGATGAACATCCCGATTTTCTTCTTTCAGAACATTCAGAGGATGGTGCCCACGTTGCAGAGGAAGACCCTGGCACAGTAGTACAGGAGCCTTTACCATCATTGTTTGATTCAGCTAGTAGTATTGCATCAGTTGACTCAGCAGGGCATCTCATGGGAGGAGTTCATCTCTCGTGAGTTTTTCACAGTACCATCACCGCCACATCCTGAGGTTGTTCACGAGGAGGGAGGACCATCACATCAGCATGACATCCCTGTCACTAGACATGTCAGTTCTTTACCTCAGGTCACCTATCAGAGAGGCCCAAGGGCCTTATTTGCAGCAACTCGGCGAGTACTTTCTCCACGCCAGGTGGAAGAGGTCTCGCCTTCTTCATCAGCACCGCGAGTGTTGTCTGCACACCAGGTGGAAGGGGCCTCGTTTCCAACAGCAGAACAGGTATCAGAGAGGGGCAAGCAGCCCATGATCGAGGAGAGATTGTCAGGCGATCCAGTTATTGATCTTGACGCTGGTTCTCCTAGCATAGAGCTCAAGGATATCATCCGAGAGCAAAGTACCTATATTCAGTCGCTGCAAACAAAATTATTGATGGCAAAATGGATAATCTACTATTTAAAGCAGTGAAACAAACAGTTGGAGGATGAACACAAGCTATATGAGTTGTAGAAAATTCGTGAAGACCGGGAATTGGCTCTTAGGAGACCCGGTGACTTGAGACCCATAGATCGAGAATCTATGTTTATTTGGGACAATGCTTATTTGAAAAGGTTGTTGGCTAAGGCCAATCAAAATAAAAAACTGCTGAGGAACATGAAAAATCATTACTGGGCGCGGATGCACGTGTGCAAGGCAAAGTTGAAAGTGCTTCGAAGGCGGTTGGCAAAGGCACTAAAACGGAGAAAAAGGCCTAATCCCCTCCGTATCTTGGCCGAGGTTTCCTTGAAGGGGCATAGCACTAAATAGCTCAGCCATAGCACAAATTTCAAAAAAAAATTGAGCATTTTGGGTCATTTTTGGTATTTTTTGGCAATTTACAGGTTTTTGCTCATTAACGCGTCTCACCCCCGGTGAGACATGTCATCCCGACACCTCCATTTGACAAAATCCCAGCATTTCCAGATTTTTCATGCAAAGTTACATATGCATATGGATGGACTTGAGATTTTGTCATGTTTTGGGCCTCCAAAAAGTCAAAAAACATGCAAAATTTGACTTTCTGCCACCTTTTTGAACTGCAGAAAGCTGTCTTGGGAGAATTGAGTTTTGACAGGGCAAATGAACTCCAAATTCCGAAATTCTAGTTGGGCTGGAAAGTAGACTCACATACCTTTTCAACAAGCCTACTCTCGCCAAATTTTGCCACCTGCAAGTGCCCCAAACATGGCTCCAAAGGCGCGGGACATGTCAGGCAGATGCGCGCGACATGTTGGGCAGTTTTCACAGGAAATTCATCTACAGCTTAGGAACTCGCCTAGCTTTGACCAGTTTTGACTTGAGATGGGATTTTTCACCCTCTTTGATGTAATTAATGTATTTTCATGTTACCATGACACTCACTTACCTATTCTAGAAGATTCATGCATGAAATAGAAAACATTTAATGAATGGATTGGTTTCCTAGTTTATAGAGGCAAGTTGTTTTGACTGCCTAGTTGTTAGTGCTAAGTTTAGAAGTGGTTGAAACAGCTCCTAGAAGGATGAGATCGACCCCTAGAGGCAGGGAAAGAGGTTAAATCATCTATATTATGTACTTTCATAGTCATTTTCATGGTTGGACTCTTGAGGGAGAAGCTATCATTGTATTATTTCACTTTATCTCTGCAATTTTTTGCTAAGGAAGACCAGGGTTTTGCAGTGCTTTTTGGGATTCTTGTGGTTACATGTATTTATGGTGTGTTTCTCTATGTACCTGTAAGTGTGTTATGTGAATCATTTCCTTTCTTTTCCTTCTGCACATTAAACAAATGAAGTGTTAAAATAAGAATTCATGCTTGCCATGCTCTTCTTTTAAGTTTGTTTAATTTCAATGTTTTCTATTGTTTAAGGAGAATTCAAAGTTATTGTTTGCTCTCCTTAGCTCCTCACCTGTCATTCCTGACCATCCAATTCAGTTAAAGGCATCAATATTGTCTCTTACCTCGCCCCAAAGAACCCCCTGCAGAAACTGTGTCCAATCCCCGCACCCAAAATTGCCATCCCCTCAATTTGCCACCAAAAACCCAAAAACTCCAAAATCAATCTTTCTAATCAGTTTACTAGCCTAATATCAGTGTTACCTTATTGGTCATCTCATCTATTGGTGATTTTATGAGATAGACTGGAGAGAGCCTTCTCCTGCCCCGTAGGGCTAGCTACGAGGCTAAATGGTTTGATGTTACCTTGAGGTTTGCCTTTCTCAGCCTGAGGTGAAATTTCAAGCGCTAACATACTGGCGACCATACTGGGGAGAACAAACTTGTCATTTGCTCATTGATGTGTTTGTTTCATAAGTCTTAGACAGAGTCTGAAGATACGCCAAGTAGCCTTCGAACACGCTCTTGTTTTACATCAGCGTTAGTAGATAAACGCTGCTTCAGTCGATCTCCATGAGCTTGTGAATACAACACTTCATTTGTAGTTTACCCCAGTACATGTATCAAGTTCAGATCTGATTGTTGATAGTGGACAACGATCAGACACTTGACAGGCTGAAATCATTCACCTGGAGACTCCTTTCACTGAAGAAATCAGCGATCTGTGCTTCATGGCAACTTCACTGCAGAGATATCAGTAGCTTTGAGATTTTCAAGATGGATCAAATCACAAGAAGATATGCTCCTTTGAGTCGAGATCACATCCCTGGTTTTCCAAATAAAATTCCGAAGGTAGATTGGTCAAGGAATCTGCCTACATTTAAAGATGATGGTAAGAAGGATGCAGCTCTACATCTGGTTAGATTTCACATGCATATTCGCAAGTTGAAGGTTGATTTTCCTGAAGATTGCTTGATGAAGATATTCTTGGCCACTCTGGAAGGTAAAGCCCAATCATGGTATGAAAGTTTGCCACCTGCTTGTATTTATTGTTTAAAGGATTTTCATGCTATGTTCGTGGAAAGATATCAAGCATCTTATCCATCATTAAATTTGGTTCAAGATTGTTTCAAACATGCCTATAGTTTTATTGAAAGCCTTGAGAAATATTATGAAGATGATAATTTTATGGATTATGAGATCATGGAGGCTCTGTATGAAAATCCATTTCAGCAGCATAGAGACGATCATGAAAGTTTGCAGCAGAATCAAGATCAGCAGGTTGAAGACCATATGGTTGAAATTGATGAAAGAGAAGAGCTTGTTTCAGATCTGCCCACAGAAGACAGCAGCATGCAACCCATCAAAGGGAGCTCTGCTGTTGAGATCATAGGCAAAGTTTTGGATTCAGATGTTCATGAACAGCAAGGTGAGATCTTTGTGCAAGTAAGTGATGAATCTCCTTTCAATGACTCAGTAATAAATGATAATTTGATTGCCATGTCATATGAAGACAATCACTGTTTGAGCAAAAGAAAACAAAAGGTATTGCCTCCTTTGTCTGAAGATGAGATAGATCTACTTTTGAGAGGTCTTGTTCCAGCTCAAGTTAACGTAGAAATGCAGTGTGCACATGCTCAAGAAGATGATGGTGGACCTTCTTCCTCTTCTGAAAAGGAAGGTTTTGTTGTTGAGACCACAGACAAAGATTTTGATCCCAATGTTCTCATGCCATCAAAACAGAGCCTGCATGAGGAGGTAATTCAGTCAGTTCATGAAAAGCAAGATGACATCTTCATTCAAGTAAGTGAAACAATTCCTTTGGATGAATTTATGGTAGATGATAGAAATGTCAGTTTTGCACTTCAAGAATCAGTTGAAGTTTCTTTCCTTATGGTTGAAGAATGTAACAAGGAACTTGATAATTTGGTTATGATACCATATGAAGATGACCTACCATATTGTCAAACTACGGAAGATCATAGCATTCAGGATTCCATTTCAAATTCTTCTTCATATGTTTCATGTGCTCAAATGCTTTTTCAAGAGGAGATTTGCTCATCTACCTGTTCGGAGTTTTTTGAAGCTTATGAGCATACATTTACTGAAGCACATGATGAAGGTAGATCAGAATTTGCAGCAAAGGAAACCTTGTTCTTTCAGCAGGAGGTGGCAGTGGCCAATCTTCATGTTTTTCAGGATCCTCTAGCAAGTCTGTTGCAGCCAGCAGTGATAGTGTTTATTGCAGTGTTCAGTGATGAAGGAGATCATGGTCAGCTATGTTTTTGGATGCTCAGTTATAGGTTTGTACTGTTGACCAGTAGATCTGATAAGAAGAATCAGTCAAGAAGCCATCTTCTTGATTGGTTGCATTGGCATTATGATATAGTTTGATGTATATTATCTTGTAAGAAATACAGGTGGCTGTCATCATGATTTCCAAATCTTGATGGATTGCTGCCTTTTTCCAGAAGCTTTGTAAAGTTTTGTTTTAAGTCAAGTCATGAGTCATTTGTGTTTGGTCTGTTGAGTGAGTTTTTTAAGTTATTTCAGTTTGCCATCGAGTCGGTTTGAGTCAAGCTTCAGTTAAGTTTCAGTCAGTTTTCAGTCAAGTTTTCATTCAATAAATGAGTCAAAGTCTTGTGTCGTTTGCCAAAATAATGACTCCATCGCCCAATGGTTGAAAGCACTGGTCTGCTCTCCCAGAGGTCTGAGGTTCTTGGCACCTCCAAGGAGCTACCATCCCCATTGGAGCCAATTTTAGTGTCAGTCTTTCCAGCCTTCCTCCAGTGATCAAATATGCTCTTACAAAGTGGTTTCAGAGTGTTAAGGTCAAATTTGTCATTTCAGTGAGTCTTCAAGCAAAATTTGGTCACTAGCCATAAGGTCTAGGGTTTGCTTTAACTCCTTCTAAAGTTGCCCAAAGGCTCATCCATGTCATCATTCAACTGAGTCTATCATCATTCATAGGGTTGTCATTATCATGTCAGTGTCTAATGAGTCATTTTACACCTTGTTCATGCTTCAGTTGTGCCTTGGTAAGTTCATTTCCCTCTCCTAGGGTTTTGAAGCCAATTTCTCTTGGATGGTAAAAACATCGGCAAAACTTGTTTCCTAATGTTCATACACCTTCCTCTATCCTTCATGTACCATATCATACACTTCCCAACACTCAGATTCCCCCAAATTCCTCATTTTTGCACAACCCCTAGTTTCTAGCTACAACTTGGCAATTTTCTAGGTTTGGCCTGTGATTTGCCCTTTTGGACCCCTTCCCCTCACTCAATCTATGAGATTCCACTTTCCCCTGCTTCCTAACATCCCTCCCCACTACCAAAAATTTCCCCAAGAATTTAGAAGCCCCCTATCCCCTTCATTTCGCTTCATTTCGACAAAATTCCTTGTTTCACACGTCGGGGCAAGTTTCACTCAAATGATGTTTTAGATCAGTCAAAGATGAATTTTGGGAAACTGAGAGAGGTTTTTTTCCATAACATGCCAAAGAAGAAAAACCTCTTTCACTTTTTGCACAGGTGTCATGGTTTTAGATAAATGTCAAAATTACAATCGCCGGATCCAAGGTGGTTGGCCAAAGCACAAAAACGGAAGAAGAAGACCAACCCACTCCGCATCTTGACCGAGGCTTCTCTCACTCACCATGATACTCATTAGCCTCCTCCTAGCAGAAAAACCAAGAAATTTTGAGAGTTTTGAGGCATTTTTGGCATTTTTGAGAATTTTACAGGTTTTGGCCATTTGAGTGGTCTCACCCCACGCGCGACCAGTCATGGGGACAGCTCAAAACGGGGAAAACTCTACATTTTTGGAATTTTCATGCAAAAATACACTTGTCTATGGATGGGTTTCAGATTTTATGAAGATTTGGGCTCCCAAAAGCTCAAAATACATGCAAATTTTGACTTTCTGCCCCTTTTTTGAGTTGCAGAAAGCTGCCTTGAGAGAAATGACTTTTGTGGGGTCAAATCAACTCCCAATTCAGAAATTCCAGTGGGGTTGGAAAGTAGACTCACAGACCTTTCCAATGAGCTATCTTTCACCTGATTTGGACACCGGGAAGGCCCTCAAACAGAGCTGTCAATGCGCGCAACCAGTCAAAGTGAGGGGCGCGACCACTCAGGGAAATTTGCCTGTTTTGACCAGTTCGGCCAGCAAAACACTGTTTTCACCTTGGTTGACTTTTGAAGCATGTAAATGATGGATTTTTGTGTAAATTTCATGGCACTTAGATACTTTTACTCTCCTTGAACACTTCTAGAAGTTCCCTTGATGTAAATGGTAAATATTTAATGCATGGATATGTTTCCTAAGTTTTAGAGGCAAGTTGTTTTGACTGCCTATTATCTAGTGATTAGTTTAGAAGTGGTTGAAACAGCTCCTAGGATAGTGAGCTCGACCCCGAGAGGCAAGGAAAGAGGTTGGCTTGCCTATATTATGTATTTTCTCAATCATTTTGAGAGGTTGGAAGGTTGGATTCTTGAGGGAGAAGCTCTATTGTATATTTTACTTATATCTCTGCAATTTGAGGAAAAGGAAGGCCAGGGTTTTGTAGACATCATTGTGGGTTCTTGTGGATTATTGTGCTGATGGTATTTTTCCTACTTGTCATTGTAAGTGTGCTTATGTGTTCCATCTCTTATTCTCTTGCTGCTAATTAAAAAAAAGAAGTGATAAAGTTTGAATTCATGCATGCCATGCTCAGCTTTCAATTTTGTTTAATATTTATGTTTTCCACTATCTAGAGAGGATTCAAACCCATTGTTTGCCCCCTTTAGCCTCTCTTCTTTCCTCTTTGATCATCCATCTCAGCTAAAGGCATCAGTAACAAACACCTACCTTGCCCCAAAGACCCACCTGCAAAAACTGAGCTCAATCCCCGCACCCTGAATTGCACTCCCTCCAATTGCCACCAAAAACCCCAAAAACTTTAAATCAAACCTCCTTATCAGTTTACTAGCCTAATATCAGTGTTTCTAATTGGTCAACTCATCCTATTGAAAAATCCACCGAGTTTGACCGGAGAGAGCCTTCTCCTGCCTCGTAGGGCTAGCTACGAAGCTAAATGGTTTGATGTAGCCTTGAGATTGGTCTATCTCAGCCTAGGTGAAATTTCAAGTGCTAACACCTGCAACATGATCGCCATCTTAATGGCCCATACATCATAATCCTTCCCTATAAACGATGGTATTGGAAATTTGAAAAAACCATCTTTCTTCAAAAATATCTTTTTGAAAAAACACCAAATTTCTATTTTATAAAACTCTTTTACAAAATATACCCTTTTAATAAAAACCCTAATTATTATTATTATATTATTTTTTTTTTTTTTTTAATTTTTTTTTAATTTTTTTATTTTTTATAAAAACACTTAAAAAACTTGGGGGCAAAAACACCCTTTTTTGAAAAATAATCTTAATATATTTTTTATATATAAAAGATTTCGTTTTAAAAACAAAAACAAAACCTTTATAAATCGCCGTTCACGAATTAAAACTTTTTTACGTGGCTCTGATATATTAAAAGGCCTTTTAACAAGGCAGTTCCTATTTGTGCTACTATAGCATTATAAATGCTCTTTTAACAGAGTTTAAGGACAGTCTTGGGAGACGGGTTCTGACATCGGCTCCGGCTAAAAGATTACGATTGCATAGTGATGGAGATATGCATGTTGCCATCGTTGTTTGTATATTGATGCCCATCGAAATGAGCGGCATATGATACATGGCATGTCATGTATGATATGCTATCCATTCCCCATACATTGCCACCAAATTTTGAATTGTATAATGGCGCTCCATATTGGAATTTTGAATCTCAGAACCCGTGCTGCCATAGTTTCTTTGCTCAGTGCCCAGTGAGTTCGAGAGATGGAGTAAGATCCAACACTTCTATCAGTCGTTGGGTAACATGGAAGGCCTTGCGGAGGAGCTCATCCACGATATTCATCGACAACCCAATGTAACGCCCATCTCCTGCATCGTGGCTGACACTTACCTCGCATGGGCAGTGCCTCTAGCTAAGAAGCTGAGTCTGCTATCCATTTCTTTCTGAACGTAGAGTATCTCAATGTTTTCCATCCTTTACCATTCCGAATTAGGTGATCATTTCCTTTCTGCAAGAAACTTTCTATTGTCCACCCATCATTTCTATTTTCTTCTAAAGATTGTATTGATTTGTTCTTCCCGTTGCTGTGCAGTCCACTGTAAGGTGGGATCGATAGTTCACGCTCCAGGTGGAGTCTCCATACAGGGCGCAGATCTTGTGTCATTTTTTAAAGACCCTGCAAACACGAGAGCTATTGTTCAGTGTTTAGAAAGAGCCAGAGAAGCAGATTGGGTAGTAGCCAGTTCCTTCCAAGCATTAGAAGGCGATGTAGTGGAGACTCTGTCAGAGAAATTACAGGTATACTATGTTGGCCCATTGCTACCTTCGGCGTACCTCGATCGTTCAGATTCTCGCGACTCTGTTTTAGGGACCAGCTCGCGGGTAGAAATTGACTGCACAAAGTGGCTGGACGACCAGCTTCCTAAGTCAGTGATATACGTTTCGTTTGGCAGTTTAATCACCGTGTCGGCAAGGCAGGTAGAGGAAATAGCAATGGGTTTGAAGGAGAGTGGTTACTATTTTATGTGGGTGCTCCGACATCCCGGCCCGGAGGCCACCGAAGTCTCATCCATGCTGCTGGACGGCTTTCTGAAGGAAACAAAAGAGCAAGGACTGATTGTTCCATGGTGCTCACAGCTGAAAGTGCTGTCTCATCCCTCCATCGGCGGGTTTTTGAGCCACTGCGAGTGGAAATCCATTTTAGAGAGCATCTCCTCCGGCATTCCCCTGCTGGGGTTCCCTCTGGGGAATGACCAATACACCAACTGCAAATTCTTAGCCGATAAATGGAAGATTGGACTGAGATTGAAGAGCAACTGTAATGATGAAAAGGTTATAATTGGGAGGGAAGAAATAGCAGAGAAAGTGAGGAGATTGATGGAAGGGGAGGAGATAAGGAGGGCGGCAGAGAGACTGAGAGATGTTGCACAGGTGGAGGTAAAGAAAGGAGGAACTTCCAACAAAAATCTGGAAATTGTTGCAAATGGGTTGAAGACTAAACTCAGGTGACCAATAGTGTTGTGACCTGTCAGATCTGAATATTATTTTTCTAATTTCAATCTCTGGGCAAATTTTCAAGACATCTTGACTGTTAATCGTATTACTTTTTTATAATTTGTGTTTGGTTCAACGAGTAATCACAGTGTTTCTTTATAATCTGGTTTCGTCGAATTCTGCTGCAACTGTTTCAGGTTTCATGGTCGAGGCCGTCAGAAATGACTCACTCATTGTTTCCAATAAATAATTAACATGGATATATGGATCAATTTACCAAATGTTTCACGGTTGAGGCAGTCAGAAATGACTCGATTTACCAAATGTTTGAAGTAAGAAAATTCATTTATGGTTATTCTACCATAAAGAAATATTATTCTTTGAAGTAAGGAATATTATTGTTAATCACCCTACATCATATTGAGATATTTATGAAATTAATTAATTGTAAAATATATATTTGATTTTTTTTATATTATTTTTTAGTCATTTTACATTAATATATTTATTTTGAAATAATAATTATTAGGTGGAGAGAAGATTTAATATTCATACCATATTTATAATAATATTTATGACAGAGGTTTAACATTTATTTTAATATATTTTTGTTTTTTGTTTTTCAATTTAATTTTAAAAAAGTCATGTTATCAAGTTTTATTAAAATATTCTTACTTAGTTTTTGGGGTAAACAAAATTGCTCACTGGTTGTTGTTACTAGTTGACTTTAGAATAAGTTTCCAAAATTTTAATTTAATTGTCAATAATTATTAGATATATGGTAATAGTCAAACTTTCACTAAATATTCTAGAATAGTTTTAGTATTAATCACAAATCAAAAATTGAGATATATGTCAAAACCACTTATGTCTTTTCTTCCCTTTAAATTAAGTTGGTTAATTAAAAATACGTCACATGAATAAGTGTAGTATGAAATGGCTATGGTTTGTTGGACATCTAGTATTGATAATCCATATAAGTTAATAATTTCCACAGTAAAGTGGAGGTGAATATTCATGATTAAGAATATTTTTATATGTTTTTAAAAATGTAAATATGTTTACTTTATATATTAGTTCTTTTTATAATCAATAATAACAATAATAGTAATTTAAAATAAAGTTATAATTTAGTTAAATCTTAGCACTGTGAGGTGTATCTTGTAACAGTTATTTAGATACTTATATTTATTTAATTTATATGGCTTTCTTAGTTGTATGGTTTTTCTTAAAGTTATATATATTTTAAAATATATTAAAATTTTTATAACAATAAAATAATTTAAAATAAAATTATAATTTAGTTGAATTTTCTGATTTTTTAATTTTGGCAATATAAGATGTGTTATGAGGTGAATGACTTGGTTCCTACTATGGATTGATGCCTATTGGCATTTCTGAAGTCTTAACAATATGAGATGTATAATAATGTAAATGTGTGATGCATCTCTTTTATGATTTTTTTGGTTAATTTTATCTATAAAATTCAATAACAATTTGTATGAATTCCAAATTTGATCTATGGATTTTACCCAATCTAAGAGTCCTAAATTGTAAATCCATTTATATAGTTAAAAATATATTTTAGGTAACAAAAAAGTTTTCATTTTGTCAAAAATAAATCACCAAATTTTAAGAAAAAAATATAATTAATTACTGAAGAAAAAAAATGTATATATATATATATATATATATATATATATATATATAAATATATATATATAGATATAGATTAAGATATAGATATATATATATAGATATATATATATATATATATATATATATATATATATATATATATATATATATATATATATATATAATATATAATATATATATAATATATATATATATATATATATATATATATATATATATATATATATATATATATACATATACTTTTGTTAAAAATACTATCCAATAATATTTCATTTTAATTATATATGTTACTCCTAGCTTCACAATTCTTGAAACCTCCTCTTGCCTTTGCTTCCACTACATTTTGTGTAGCTCATTGCCCTGTCTTTGCTTGGCACGATCATTTTTGTGCCTCTACCTCTGCCTCCCTTGGACCCCCTCAAAAGCTTCACCTAATTTGCATTTCGTAGAAGCTCACAACGATGCCCCAGGAAAAGAAGAAGCAAGCCCCTAGTGTCTGCCTCAGAAAGACCAAAGAGATTCGAGAGCTAGAAATACTAGCACATAGACTCAATTAAAGATTTCAACACATGAAGGACCACCTGATGATTTGTAAATTATTTGGCATTTAATCAACAAAGAAAGCCCTCATCAGTTGGATAAATGCCAAGTGGAAACCAGAGGCACATTGTGACTTCCATTTGGGATCAAAAGGTGAAGAAACTCAATGTAAGAATTCAACACATGAAGGACCACGTGATGATTTGTAAATTTGTTGGCATTTGATCAACAAAGAAAGCCCTCATCAGTTTTATAAATGCCAAGTGGAAACCAAAGGCACATTGTGACTTCCATTTGGTGTCAAAAGGCTTCTTCACCTTGGTCTTATGCAATGGAGGAATAGAGGTTGTGGATAACAAGGGCCATGGATTAGAGAGGTCACAAAGGATGAGGATAAAAGAAAGGATCAGTTCATGATATAGGAGAGTCAAGGTCAACCATGAATTTTCCCAACTCATAGGGATCAACGTTCTAAAACTTCCATATTACACAATGATTTACTCTCAAAAACCACAACTAGGGAAAAACCATCCAACAATAGACCTATTATAACCTTATGACGTAAAAGAAACTAAGTCTACCAACATCTTGGCTTGACCAAGTGAGCCCTCCACTTAACTCATACACATTAAAATGGAGAACCCTTAAGCCTTTCAAAAACTTCATTGCATGTAATCCATTAATACCATGTATACCAAAACAATGTGCCAAAAAATATCAATGTGAATTTAACAACTTTTTAACCTAGTCAAATTTACCGTAACACACCATTATATTAAACCATATTACTTCTTTGTACTTGTGCAATTAGAAAAATAAAAAAATAAACAATGCCCTAGTTTCTTCCAAAAATAATATAAGATGTACTCATACTAACAATATCGAAAGATGTCAAACGAATAAGCTTACTTTGTATTGATGTCCATGCAAACCAAAGTCCTTTATCACAAAATTGACACCTTGTTAACAAGGGCAGTTCCTATTTGTGCGACTATAGCATTATAAATGCTCTCTTAACAGAGTCTAAGGACAGTCTTAACAGAGTCTAAGGACAGTCTTGGGAGACGGGTTCTGACATCGGCTCCGTTCTCCGGCTAACAGATTCTGATTGCATAGTGATGGAGATATGCATGATGCCATCGTTGTTTGTATATTGATGCCCATCGAAACGAGTGACATATTATACATGGCATGTCGTGTATCATATACTATCCATTCCCCATACATTGCCACCAAATTTTGAATTGTATAATGGCGCTCTAGATTGGAATTTTGAATCTTAGAACCCGTGCTACCATATTTTGTTAAACTTGAATCTCAGAACCCAAGCTGCCAGAGTTTCTTTGCTCAGCATGAGCTTCCGGACGAGTTTGGTGCTAATGGCGATTGCGGTGGTTCTGGCTATCGTTGCCTCTGCTGCTGAGAAAACTCATTTTAGCGTTGCCATTAGGATATTGGGATTCTAGGTTGCCATTTTAGCGTTGCCAGGATCTGATCCTCATCTTCCATGGCTTCTCTTCCAGTCATCCACCACCACAACCATGTGAATCTCATGTGCGCTCTGCAACCCAACACCACTGGCACCTATATATATATTACACCATTCTCTTCGCTCTTCCATACTCAGGCCAAGAATCATACATACATACATATATAGGTGCTTTGTGTTGTTGCTTCTTCCATTCCTAATCCAACAAGTATTCCGATCTTTGTTGCTTCTCTCGGCGAGGTGGGTATCTGAACAATGGCCAAGCTATCCGCTTTCTGTGGCTTGATCGCCCTTTTTGCCTTGTTGGGTGTTGCCAATGCCCATGTTGGCCATAACTTTTATATTACGGGCAAGGTTTACTGCGATAACTGTGCTGCTGGATTCCCCACCAGGATTTCACCTGCCATCTCTGGTAAGCCAGCAACCACCCATTTTGGATAGTTTTTCAATTTGTTTTGCAGTTTTTGTAGATTGTTTTCATTTGGGCCACTGCATTTTCTTGTTGAAAAGATATGAAATAATAGATCTAGTGCTGAAGAATAGATCTGGTTTTAAGATTCTCCATGTGGAATGCTATTTGTGCTTTTCTGAATAGATCTATTCTTCCCTTTTGCTATTGTGTTCACATTACTTTCATTTTCTACACTCTTTGTTTTTAAGAGAAACGTGGGTTTCTGTCTGAAGCATAGAATGCACAGGGCACCCCTATGCTTGTTTCTGATATTTTGAGTATGAGTGTTGTGCAGGTGCCACTGTAGGTGTTGAGTGCAAGGATCGTGCTGGTAAGAGATTGTTCTATAATGAACAACACACCGACAATGATGGGCTTTTCAGTATCGTTGTTCTGGGTGAGCACGAGCACGAAGCCTATGAGGCATTTACAGTGAGCAGCCCAACCTCACGCAACCTTAAAATTGATAGCAGCCGCGGTCCAGTTTACCTAACCCACAACAATGGGATCAATTCGGACGAAAGAAAGACTGGGCCTTTTGCCTTCAGGATTATTGAGTTGGCTTTTATTACTGAAAGTTTCTTGCTAACCAAAAATAGAATGGGGGCCTGTGGAAGGCGCATGGTAGTGAATTTGGAGATTCTGGAAGCCAAAAATGTCATAGTTAAGCTTTCCGGGGGCAGAGACAGTGTGTTTGTTTGATATTATCTGACCAGTGGCAATGGTGATGGGGATAATAATATTGCAGTGAATTATAGGGAAGTGATGGCAAAGGCAGGCCCCGAATGGAAACAGACTTTTCACTTGGAGTGCGCAGGGAGTATTGGAGATTGTAATGTTATCTGCGAATTGCAAAAGTAGTTTGTTAGGTTTGAGTTGAGGGAGAGAAGTAGCAGAATTAGAGTATTGGGAAATATGTTTAGAGCGTCCAAATTGGTGGGATGGGTTGAAATAGCATGGAAAGATTTGTTGGCTTCTCCCACATTATCAATCAATGATTGGTTTCCCTTGATACCCTTTAATACTATTATCAGTGGAGGTTCCCAGCCGCCACCCAGTTTGCACGTTGCAATCTCCATCAAGCCTCTCATTTTGGTTGATTCGGTTTCACAGCCTCCTAAAGAATACCGGACAAAGATGGAAATATATGATCCAGAAGTCAATGAAATCAGGCGAAATAGGTGCATTAGGCGTGTAGAACGGAGTAACTGTCGATGTGGTGGAAAGGTATGCTACGCAGGTATCCATGGAGAGGGTCTTTTATCTTTCATATGATGAGCAGCAACAACAATGATGAATTCGAGTTGGAAATGCATCATGGTCCAGAATGCAGAGACTAATAGCTATATATGAAATTCGATTACGTATCATTTTTGTGGGGAATATTATACACAATAAAGAATATAGTTTTTATCGAGCCATTTCAATGGTCGATTTATATATATTTCTATTTTAATGTTGAATAGATATATAATTTATAAATATAAATATTTGTATATATTTGATTAAATAACGAAGTAAAAGGACATTAACTTTTTTATTTCATTATGATTTATAACTACTTCATATATCAAGAATACATAATAATCTTTAAAACACTCGCCAACATCAAACTATTTATAAACTATAAACAAATAAGTTTACATATTTTGTTCATTTTAAAAATATAAACAATCACGTAATTTTTTTTCAAAACATGAATAAAAAGTTTACATATTTTGTTCATTTTAAAAATATAAACAATGACATAATTATTTTAGAAAAACATAAATAAAAAAGCCATATAGCTAGCTTTGCATAATACGGGAAAAAGTTTCTTGGATGTGTGGTAATGTTATCACTATATGTCATTTTTTTTTGTAAGTTTGATGATAGAGTTTGTAGCCATATTGGAAACACTTTCCACAAATTTTAATATAGATACAAATCTTATTTTCTTTTGAATAGGAACATACAATAAATTAGCTATTTTTTTGCATGTTAAAGTGCATTTTGAAAGAGTTCATATTGTTTTTGCAATATAGCTTTGATTACATACATAAAAGATACAAACACACAATTTTAAAATTATTCGGAGATGAAATAGAAACCAAACACGATTTACTTATAGGTTGACATGTTGATTTGACAACAGGTGGACGTGGCAAGGAATTAAGATGACCCTTGGAAATATTCATATTGCATTTCAAAGTTGTGTTATGATACTGTAAAATGCATGTATGATTTTCTTTGCTTTTCAACAAAGCCCTAATTCAAATTAAAGTGGTTGCAGGCATTGGACTTTGTGATTGTAGAAGCTAGGTGTCATGGAATCATGATATTTTTTAGCCTATTAAGGAATGCGCTAGTATGTTTGGTTGACTTGTGATGCTGGGCAGAGGAGAGAAAAATAATTTAATATGTTTCTCATGAAGAGACCTTCACGAAAGAAGATTTTTCTGTTACAACTTGGTGCTCAACTAATCCCTTCAAGTTAGGGTGAGCCCCATGTGAACTATGGGGTCTCATGGTGTTGTGTTGAGTGAGTAGCAAGGCTAGGGAATTGATGAAAAGGGAAGTTGGGACAACTGGTGTTCATTATCACATTCAATAATATGTAAACAATGTTTATGTGGTAAAGGAAGGGAGTGTGGTTGGTGTTCAGATGCTAGAGACGACAAATATAGGACATGTCGACTTTCAGAGTCTCGACTACAGGGAGCACAATGGATACATCAAGGGAATTGTCTCCTATGTTATCCATGGCACAGGGTGGGGTGTCGCTCTTTTGAGGATGACTTTCACGAACAGTTTGCTTTACAGGTACCAGAAAGATCTTTTCATCATAGCCAAGGATTTGTAGACAGGGCACTTGGTTTATTGCGTACGAAGGCCAATCTTTGATACTATGATATCGAATACAAGACTAATGATATCAAAGAGAGGACTAGGAGATGTTTTTGTTGTTATGTCTTTGTGCATATATTTCGTATATGCCCAGTTTCCGTATATGCGCACATCTTCCGTATATGCACAGTTTCCGTATATGCGCAATTTATGTATATGGAATTTGTGCATATACGATGCAGAAGCATAAACGAAGATGTGTACAAATTCCATATCTTGAAATTGCGCATATATGGAAACGATGCATATATGGAAGACGCGCACATCTTCTGTATATGCCCAGTTTCCGTATATGCGCAAATTCCATATACATAAATTGCGCATATACGGAAACTGTGCATATACGAAAGATGTGCGCATATACGGAAACTAGGCATATACGGAAGATGTGCGCATATACGGAAACTGGGCATATATGAAAGATATGCGCGTGTCTTCCGTATATACATAGTTTTCGTATATGCACAATATCTGTATATGAAATTTGCGCATATACGGAAGATGTGCGCGTCTTCCGTATATGCACCATTTCCATATATGCGCAATTTCAAGATATGGAATTTGTACACATCTTCGTTTATGCTTCTGCATAGCATATGCGCAAATTCCATATACATAAATTGCGCATATATGGAAACTGTGCATATACGGAAGATGTGCGCATATACAGAAATTGGGCATATACGGGAACTGGGCATATATGGAAGATATGCACAAATCTTCCGTATATGCCTAGTTTCCGTATATGGAATTTGTACACATCTTCGTTTATGCTTCTACATCGTATGTGCGTGTCTTCCGTATATGCACGTCATTCATGTATCTGCATCGTAGATGTGCAAATTCCATATACAGAAATTGCGCATATACGGAAATTGTGCATATACGAAAGACACGCGCATATCTTCCGTATATGCCCAGTTTCCGTATATGCGCACATCTTCCGTATATGCCCAGTTTCCGTATATGTGCACATCTTCTGTATATGCACAGTTTCCGTATATGCGCAATTTATGTATATGGATGATATGCACATACAGGAAAGTTCATGTATCTGCATCGTATACACGCAAATTCAATATACAAAAATTGCGCATATACGAAAACTGGGCATATAAGGAAGATTTGTGCATATCTTCCATATATGTCCAGTTTCCATATATGCGCACATCTTCCGTATATGCCCAGTTTCCGTATATGCACACATCTTCCGTATATGCACAGTTTCCGTATATGCGCAATTTATGTATATGGAATTTGCGCATATACGATGCTGAAGCATAAACGAAGATGTGTACAAATTCCATATCTTGAAATTGCGCATATACGGAAACGGTGCATATACGGAAGACGCGCACATCTTCTGTATATGCCTAGTTTCCGTATATGCGCAAATTCCGTATACATAAATTGCGCATATACGAAAACTGTGCATATACAGAAGATGCGCGCATATACGGAAACTCGGCATATACGGAAGATGTGCGCATATACGGAAACTGGGCATATATGGAAGATATGCGCGTGTCTTCCGTATATGCACAGTTTCCGTATATGCGCAATTTATGTATATGAAATTTGCGCATATACGAAAACTGGGCATATACGGAAGATGTGCGCGTCTTCCGTATATGCACCGTTTCCGTATATGTGCAATTTCAAGATATGGAATTTGTACACATCTTCGTTTATGCTTCTGCATCGTATATGCGCAAATATCATATACATAAATTGCGCATATACGGAAACTGTGCATATACGGAAGATGTGTGCATATACGGAAACTGGGCATATATGGAAGATATGCACAAATCTTCCGTATATGCCCAGTTTCCGTATATGCACAATTTCTGTATATGGAATTTGTACACATCTTCGTTTATGCTTCTACATCGTATATGCGTGTCTTCCGTATATGCACGTCGTTCATGTATCTGCATCGTAGATGCGCAAATTCCATATATAGAAATTGCGCATATACGGAAACTGTGCATATACAGAAGACACGCGCATATCTTCCGTATATGCCCAGTTTCCGTATATGCCCACATTTTCCGTATATGCCCAGTTTCCGTATATGCGCACATCTTCCGTATATGCACAGTTTCCGTATATGCGCAATTTATGTATATGGATGATATGCACATACAGGAAAGTTCATGTATCTGATCGTATTGCGCAAATTCATATACAGAAATTGCGACACAGAAAAACTGGGCATATATGGAAGATTTGGGCATATCTTCCGTATAGGCCCAGTTTCCGTATATGCGCACATCTTCCGTATATGCCAGTTCCGTATATGCACAGTTTTCGTATATGCGCAATTTATGTATATGGAATTTGCGCATATACGATGCAGAAGCATAAACGAAGATGTGTACAAATTCCATATCTTGAAATTGCGCATATACAGAAATGGTGCATATACGGAAGACGCGCACATCTTCCGTATATGCCCAGTTTCCGTATATGCGCAAATTCCATATACATAAATTGTGCATATACGGAAACTGTGCATATACGGAAGATGTGCGCATATACGGAAACTGGGAATATACGGAAGACATGCGCATATACGGAAACTGGGCATATACGGAAGATATGCGCGTGTCTTCCGTATATGCACAGTTTCTGTATATGCGCAATTTCTGTATATGTAATTTGCGCATGTGCGATGCAGATACATGAACAACGTTCATATACGGAAGATATGCACATACAGGAAAGTTAGGGATATACGGAAGACATGTGTATATCTTCTGTATATGCCCAGTTTCTGTATATGCGCATGTCTTCCGTATATGCCCAGTTTCCGTATATGCGCACATCTTCCGTATATGCACAGTTTCCGTATATGCGCCATTTATGTATATGGAATTTGCGCATATACGATGCAGAAGCATAAACGAAGATGTGTACAAATTCCATATACAGATGGATCAAGTCATTCAGGATTCGGGATCGGATGCGAATGTTCTACCGCAACAGACATGGGAGCAAATGGGAAGACCTGCACTGCAATGGTCTCTGATTCAGCTGGGAATGGTGAACCAGTAGAAAATTATACCCGTGGGGCGATTGTAGGGAGCAAGTGCGCTAGCATATTTTGAAGTAATAAAGATTGTTGATGACAGCAATTCGTACCCTGCGCTTCTGGGAATTGACTAGGCCACTGATATGAATGGGGTAATCAATCATGTCAAGAATACAAAAAAGGCTTTTCAATACTATAACTCCATCCAAGATCACTACCAAGAGAAAACATAGTTTCTTGAGTCCAGTAAATAAAAAGAGGCGATGTGGTCGCAAGTTAAAATCAGGGATAGATAAACTACAATTTGAAAGGGTTGGACGAGTCCATGCAAGGGAAAAAAGAATGGATGAACAATTGGAGTTATCTTCTCAAAAACAAAGAAATTGGGACCATGCGCCTGAGATAACACAAGATTCTATTATACCCAATATTGGTATGGAAATTTCATGTTATGCATTGTTTTACATTAAATGTGATATATTATCATGTTCAATACATTTTCATAACTATATGAACTTTATAGACAACCAGGAAGGGACATGACTACATGTTCATGGTATTGACATGTTCAGAGAGATGTGTATTTTGATGCCCTGTAAAAAGTCCGTCAATTGACAAGAAGAAACAAACTTGTTCTTTGGACAAATTTGGGTGCACTTTGGGATACCAAGGAGCATCATTTCAAACAGGGACACAAGATTTCTCAGTGTAATTTGGACTATATTGTGGAAGAAGATAGACAAAACGTTGAAGAGATCTACAACATTCCATCCATAGACAGATGGGCAGACATAAGTAGTCAACATGACTTTGGTACAACTTCTGAGGGCATACAACTAGAAGCATCCGAAGACTTGGAATGAAATTATGGTATATATACAACATTCTTATAATAGAGCAGTCCACAGTTCTAGAGGAAAGTCCCCGCTTGAGACTTGTTTTGGATATTTGAAACTCTACAAGCCTTCTATGCTAGATCAGGAAGAGGAACATGTCCAACCTTCCATGGAGGATTTGGCACTAGACCCTCACGCAAATTTTACAGAAGATACAATTTTTCAAAAGAGGTCCAGAACTACAAGAAATGGGCAACATAACCTTTGTAAGAATGTGTTGAAGGGACAACTTCAAGGCAAAGTTAAATGGTACACTAGAGAGAAGGTGGAAAGACAAATTTCCTTACCTCAATTAGTAAAGCAAATTGGGGACCAAAATCCTCCAAAAATGGGGAGGTGTGATCCGAATTGGATAATTATATTGTTTTTCATCCATATCGATGCATTTGAGGTGGAAAAAGTGGAGAGATCAGCTCATCAGACCATTTTTACCAATGGGACCCAGTTTGGTGAAACGGGGTATAAAACGTTCTCAAAACATTTTGAGGCATCAAAGGACATTTTTTTTGGGGGGGGGGGTAAAAATTTACCACTTTAGCACCGCACCATTTCATGCTACTCAACACACAAATACCTTTCCAACGACACATGAATCGCATTATTCAGAGTTCGTATGCAAAAATTTTGCCACTCAGAAGTTAACCTTCTTATTTTCACTCCTATAGTTTGGGAGGATGTTGCGTCAGATCCCATTATTCATGGAAAAGGGAATAGCCATGTGTTTGTGATGTAAAAGACTCCAGAAGAGTCTATTTTGTAACACTAGTTAAGAGTTGATGTAATCAGAAGGGACCAAGGAGTATCGAAGCTCGCATAATTTGTAATGTTTTTTAGTGCAAAGGGCTAATAACAAGAACCATGAGGTCACCTCAATTTAACCACTACATTTGGATATATGTATTGGCTTGAGTATACATTAATGAAGGCCTATTGAAGCAGGCCCCCTTTATTATCTTTTAACTACATGACAATTGGAGTGCAACCGAAAGCCGCGTTGAAAATCTTCCATGCACTCGTCTCTTTAAGATGACCTAGGCACTTGTCTAAAATAAACCCAGAGGTTGTCTATAGGAAGTTTCTATGTCCCGTGAAGCACCCATGTTGCAGGTGTTGTTAAAAGTGACAACACCTCTCGTATTTGTAAATCACCACAACATGTAATTTGATGGAGGGCACTGAAATTTTTTTCAAACAGTGTTGAATTGGCCATCTATTTGTCAAGCCCTAGAACTTTCGTATTTAATACATCTTTTTTCCCCTATGATACGATGTAGAAGCATAAACGAAGATGTGTACAAATTCCATATACAGAAACTACGCATATACAGAAACTGGGCATATACGTAAGATTTGTGCATATCTTCCATATATGCCCAGTTTCCGTATATGCCCAGTTTCCGTATATGCGCACATCTTCCGTATATGCACAGTTTCCATATATGCGCAATTTATGTATATGGAATTTGCGCATATACGATGCAGAAGCATAAACGAAGATGTGTACAAATTCCATATCTTGAAATTGCGCATATACGGAAGACGCGCACATCTTCCGTATATGCCCAGTTTCCGTATATGCGCAAATTTCATATACAGAAATTGCGCATATACGGAAACTGTGCATATACGGAAGACACGGGCATATCTTCCGTATATGCCCAGTTTCCATATATGCGCACATCTTCCGTATATGCCCAGTTTCCGTATATGCGCACATCTTTCGTATATGCACAGTTTCCATATATGTGCAATTTATGTATATGGAATTTGCGCATATACGGAAACTGGGCATATAAGGAAGATGTGCGCATATTCCGTATATGCACCATTTCTGTATATGCGCAATTTCAAGATATGGAATTTGTACACATATTCGTTTATGCTTTTGCATCGTATATGCGCAAATTCCATATACATAAATTGCGCATATACGGAAACTGTGCATATACGGAAGATGTGCGCATATACAAAAACTGGGCATATATGGAAGATGTGTGCATATACGGAAACTGGGCATATACGGAAGATATGCACAAATCTTCCATATATGCCCAGTTTCCGTATATGCACAATTTTTGTATATGGAATTTGTACACATTTTCCTTTATGCTTCTACATCGTATGTGCGTGTCTTCCGTATATGCACGTCGTTCATGTATCTGCATCGTAGATGCGCACATTCCATATACAGAAATTGCGCATATACGGAAACTGTGCATATACAGAAGACACGCGCATATCTTCCGTATATGCCCAGTTTCCGTATATGCGCACATCTTCCGTATATGCCCAGTTTCCGTATATGCACACATCTTCCGTATATGCATAGTTTCCATATATGCGCAATTTATGTATATGGAAATTGCGCATATGCGGAAACTGTGCATATACGGAAGATGTGCGCATATACGGAAACTGGGCATATACGAAAGATGTGCGCATATACGGAAACTGGGCATATACGGAAGATATGTGCGTGTCTTCCGTATATGCGCAATTTCTGTATATTGAATTTGCGCGTATACGATGCAGATACATGAACTTTCCTGTATGTGCATATCATCTGTATATGCACGTCGTTCATGTATATTCCTTTATGTTACATAAACTGCGCATATATGGAAACTGTGCATTTACGGAAGATGTGCGCATATACGGAAACTGGGCATATACGAAAGATATGCGTGTGTCTTCCGTATATCCCTAACTTTCCTGTATGTGCATATCTTCCGTATATGCACGTCGTTCTTGCATCTTCGTTTATGTTACAGAAACTGCGCATATACAGAAGATGTGCGCATATACGGAAACTGGGCATATACGGAATACATGCGCATCGTATATGCGCAAATTTCATATACATAAATTGCGCATATACGGAAACTGTGCATATATGGAAGATGTGCGCATATACGGAAACTGGGCATATACAGAAGATGTGTGTGTGTCTTCCGTTTATGCACAGTTTTCGTATATGCGCAATTTCTGTATATGGAATTTGTACACATCTTCGTTTATGCTTCTACATCGTATATGTGCAAATTCCATATACATAAATTGTGCATATACGAAAACTGGGCATATACGGAAGATGTGCACATATACAGAAACTGGGCATATACGGAAGATATGCACAAATCTTCCGTATATGCCCAGTTTCCGTATATGCGTAATTTCTATATATTGAATTTGCGCGTATACGATGCAGATACATGAACTTTCCTGTATATGCATATCATCCGTATATGCACGTCGTTCATGTATATTCCTTTATGTTACAGAAACTGCGCATATACGGAAACTGTGGATATACGGAAGATGTGCGCATATACAGAAACTGGGCATATACGGAAGATATGCGCGTGTCTTCCGTATATCCCTAACTTTCCTGTATGTGCATATCTTCCGTATATGCACGTCGTTCATGTATCTTCGTTTATGTTACAGAAACTGCGCATATACGGAAACTGTGCATATACGGAAAATGTGCGCATATACAGAAATTGGGCATATACGGAAGACATGCGCATCGTATATGCACAAATTTCATATACATAAATTGCGCATATACGGAAACTGTGCATATATGGAAGATGTGCGCATATATGGAAACTGGGCATATACGGAAGATGTGCGCATATACGGAAATTGGGCATATACGGAAGATATGCACAAATCTTCCGTATATGCCCAGTTTCCGTATATGTGCAATTTCTGTATATGGAATTTGTACACATATTCATTTACGCTTCTACATCGTATGTGCGTGTCTTTCGTATATGCACGTCTTTCATATATCTGCATCGTAGATGCGCAAATTCCAGATACAGAAATTGCTCATATACGGAAACTATGCAGATACGAAAGACACACGCGTGTCTTCCGTATATGCCCAGTTTCCGTATATGCGCACATACGGAAACTGGGCATATACGGAAGATGTGCGCATATAAGGAAACTGGGCATATAAGGAAGATGTGCGCATATACGGAAATTGGGCATCAGGGTTGGAATTTGGATTCTTTATTACCTGTCAAATAATTTTTTTTGACGTTTTGGGTTTTTATGTTGGCCGTCAAGGAACGTTATGTCTAAAATTTTGCTCTTCAATCAAAATGTTTTGATAATAAATCGACCCTTCATCAATAAAGGTTTAATTAAAAAAATATTTTTCAATCACACCACTGTGTTAATTTTTCTCACATATTTATAATAAGAAAAAAACAACGTGACCATGACTAAATGATTTGTTGAATCATAAAGGTTGGTTTTTACTCATGGATGGGATCCATACACTACAAACCCATCGAGATTCAAAGTGCTTCTCCCAAACACAATATACAAAAATTATGACTAAATCTAGAATCTATTTTACTCACACCCAACTCATTGTTATTGCAATCAATCTACTCCTATTTTAATTTCTCAATTTGGATTTCTATTAGATAATTTAAATGTTACAATTTCAGTAAAAACAAATAGATTTCTTTCACCAAATAAACAAAAAACTTCAAAAAAAAAATTCCATCTTAAAAACTTTGGAGTTGACAAAAAAACTATCCTCCCCAATGCCCATCCTCTCCACCATCATAATATCACGAAATCTAGATAAAGTTCAATTTTAATAAACCCAATAAACTTAATTTATTTAAATATAAACAACATAAATTTAAAGTATTTAAATAAGAACAAATATTATAATATAAATTCCAAATATTACGGTAATTAATTATTAATCACTCAATATAATATATCACTGCTATCAAATATATACCTATAACTTTAAATAACATACACCTATAAACTTTAAATAACATGAAATTAATTTATTTCAATAAAAACAAATATTAGAGAATTCCAAATATTACTGCACTTCTTTATAAGACTGTTGTTTGAGAGGGTAGTAATGACGTTTTTGCAAAAAAGGCAACAGTAAAAAATATGTTTTAGAACTTTGAAAGCCCATCACAAAAAACGGCTTTTTAAAATTTTTAAACGTGAAATACGGTCAAAATGCCTTGTGATGGGCATTTTGCCCGTCAAATTCCAACCCTGAACAAGATGAATGTATTTTCAATCAATAAACTAAACAAGAGGCTAATATTATTTGGGTGTTGATTTCCATCTAGGTAAGAATTGATCATCTACATAATATTTTATTGCTATAAAAGGAAACATATTTTATCCTTAATTTCTAGCAACAATGTTGGACAAAATTTACAATATCAAAAACATTTTTTTCGCTCCCATAAGTTATATTCAACACTTCGACAATTATCACTTAGCTTTATTAAATCCTTTGCCCATATCTCAAAATTCAAACACCCAACAAACACTTATTTACCTTTTTCCTTAATAAATCTATATTACATGTCATCTTTGCCCATATTGCATTTAAGATCATAAATGAGTCCATTGCGAAGGCAAACAGAGGTTCCTTAAAGCAAAATGGTACTCAGAGAATCCCATAGTCACAATGATTCAAGAAACCAAAACTTCAAGTGATTTAATTACCAAACTAACAAGCAAATGGGGGAGACACTGTAGAATGATTGTTGTTGATGTTCAGGGACAATTAAGTGACTTTTCCCTTATATGAAATGCTTAGGAAATTGTCATTTTTAACATGTTCGTCTCCTTTCAAATTCTCACCCCTAAATCTCATCTCATTTGCTCAACTAAGACCTTCTACCTATCCAATGTTTACAAACCACCCTCTCCCAAGAACAAAACCCTCTTCTTCCAATCTGTTGCCAACACACGTAATTCCCTGTCTCCCTCTCCCTCGATCCTCAACAAATATTTCAACCACATAAAAACTCTACAAGAAAAGTAAGGAAGAAGAAGAAGACTTGATGCAAATTCCATCCAGTTTCAAGAAACGATAGCATCTTCTCACTTGGTCGATCTCGAAACTTTAAAAGACACTTTCACTTCGAATAACAGACGAGGAGGAGTGGATTTAGTCGCTACTCTTTATTATTGAAAATAGACTTAGGAAAGATGTCTTCGACGAAGGGTTTTCTCAATTCGGAATTCTCGCAAGGAAAAAATCTCTGCAACTGCGCCTGAGGTTTCTCGGCCCTATGGCCGCCCGAAGGCTCTCCCGAGTGGTGCATCATCCAGCAAGGCACACGCTCCCCCTGCAATCAGACAGATCGCCTCACCAAGCAGATTGGAAAGACTATGTCTGCCGAGGTTTGGGTGAGCTCGATTCGGTCGAGCTAAGGCTTCTCCTATGGAGTCTTCATCGCCCTCTCTTTCCGAAGCCGAAGCCTTTGCTAAACTTCTGAACTCTCTACCAAAAAAGAAAGCAACAAAGGCTTCGAAATTTGTGAAACGCCTGGATGATATCCTAGAGATCTCGCTCCCTCCTGAGAAACTGATCCAGGTCGCCCTCTCCTTGTCTGAGCGTGCCTTGGTGGGACAGTTCACAGGACTCTGGCCCTCCCCCAAATCCACAGAAAGCTGGGTCGCAAGAAACTGGGCGTTGCTGATATCGGGCAAGGTCACTTCATATTTCCCGGGGAAGGGTTTCTTCCTGTTCGAATTTTCTGAAAAGGAAGATAAGGATCTTATCTTCTGTAATGGACCCTATTTCATGGGCCCCCAGGGCCTGTATCTCAATAAGTGGACGCCCGACTTTGATCCAACAGTCGACGTGCGCACTGCCGTCCCTGTGTGGGTTAGATTGCCCAACCTACCAATGCACTGGTGGAACTGGGAATCCCTTAAGCACATCGGGAACACCCTGGGTAAATTCATTGATCGAGCAAACAACAAAGATCAATATGACTGTGCTAGAATTTGTGTTGAAGTTGACCTCGAGGGTTGCCCACCTGAGGCAATAAATATTAGAGTTGGAAGTTGGATGCATGTTCAAAAGCTGGATTATGAACAACTGCCGTTCAAGTGCAGGAAGTGCCAGGTCTATGGTCATTTCGCTAGACGATGCCCAAAAAATACTGAAGTAGAGAAAGGCAAAGAGCATGGATGGACGCAGGTTAAAAGGACCAAAAGCAAAGCCCCTAGAACAAGAAATACTAATGGAAAAGCTCTCCAAATAGGATCAGGGTCTCAAAACCCACACATGGAAGAGCAAGGAAATAAATTTATACAACTAAGCTCAGCAATAGAGGAAACCCAAGATCTAGAGACAAAAAATGAAGGATCGCCCCAAAAAGAGCCCCCCAGGGACCAAAGCAAGCAGATAGTAAAGCAGACAGAATGGAAGATACACCCTCAGAAGAACCTGAGGAAGTACAAGGCTCAGAGGACTCAGAAGAAGAAGGTGAAATAGGTGAATCGCAAACCTCGGCCAGAAGATCTTTGAGGGGCCGATTTTCTGCCCATGAGAAAAGAGAGCAGGAGACCTACAAAGACAAACTACAAGGAAGTCAACCCACCCTCGAGAAACTCCTGGCTAAAACTCCGAAGATGAATAGAAACCAGCCCCAAAGCTCTAAAGGAGCTCTCCATTCCAAAAACAAGTGATGAGGATCGTCTCCTGGAACTGTAGGGGTATGGGGAGCAAAATTAAAGAAGAAACTGTTAAAAGTTTGATAAGATCTGAATCTCCTGACATATTCCTCATCCAAGAGACTAAAATGGAGGACAAGGCCTTCCTCCATATCGGCAAAAATCTGTGGAAAAGAAGCGAAGGGCAAGCTGCCTCAGTTAGGGGTGCCTCAAGAGGCCTGGGCACCCTCTGGAATGCAAACAAGTTCACAAGGGTGAAAGAGATTGCCAACACTCATTGGCTGTTCTCAAAGCTAAAGCACGTTGACTCAGATGAGACCCTCTACCTCTTCAATGTGTATGTCCCAGCCAGCGCAGGAGAAAAAAAGAATTGCTGGGATTCTATTAGAGAACTGGCAGACTCTGAAGACTTAGCAAATATCATCATCGCTGGGGATCTAAATCTCACTTTAACTATGGCTGAAAAATGTGGAGGGAGCATTGTAAGGGATCCAATGCGAGAATGGGTTGAGGATCTGCTCCAGGACTGGGACATGATCGATATCAAACCTTCTTCGGGCAAATACACCTGGTCCAACAAAAGACTCGGTCCGGGCCATATCGCTACAAGGTTAGACAGATTTCTTGTTCAAAGTTCTTTTCTTCTTCTTGGTCTAGACTCTAGAATGCATATTCTCCCTTGTAGTGTCTCTGATCACAGGCCCATCAAGCTCGATCTTTTGGCTCACTGGGATCAAGGCCCCATTCCTTTTAAATTCAATCCCTTATGGATCAAGGAGCAATCCTTTTTGCATCTAGTAAAATATTCTTGGAAGCAACCAATCAATGGCTTTACGTTCTTTGTATGGGAGGAAAAGCTCAAGAGAGTGAAGGCTGCATTCAAAATTTGGGCAAAATCTCTCCCAAACCCTGCAGTGGAAAGGAAGAAGTTACAAGAACAGCTAGAGATCCACCATCTTAATTCAGAAAATGAAGAGATCACAAAAGAAATTCTCGAAAAAGAGGCAGACCTCCAGCAAAAGTTGCTTAAAGCAAGCCTGACTGAGGAAGAGTACTGGAGAACCAAATCTCGTAGGCTTTGGCTTAAGGTAGGCGACAGGAATTCATCCTTCTTTCATAAGCAAGCCCAAGCACGGAAAATTTTTAATTCCATCACCGAAATCAAGGAAGAGAACATCATCCATAGAGACACTCAAAGCATAAAAAATGCGGCCTTCCTCCATTTCAAAAATCTATATAGCGAAATAGAGGGGCAGGGTCAAATTCCATCGATCGTAAATGAGGTTCCCACTCTGATATCTACCAGAAAGAATCAGTTCTTGGAAGCAGAAGTCACAAATAAGGAAATCAAATCCGCCCTCTTCTCCATGGAGCCGGACAAGGCCCCGGGCCCAGATGGCTTTACTGCCAGATTCTTGCAGAACTGTTGGCAGATAGTCGAAAAAGATTTATGCAGAATGGTCCGGAAATCTCAAACCTGTCAGAAAATAGGGGGAAGCACCAACTCAGCTTTCCTGGCCCTTATCCCCAAGGAAAGAGGCGCTAACTCCTTTTCCAGATTTCGTCCTATATCCCTTTGCAATATAGGCTACAAACTTATAACAAAAGTGATTGCGAACAGATTGAAAACAATTCTCCCTAACATTATTCCAAAGAATCAGGGGGGCTTCATTCAGGGAAGATAGATTGTGGACAACTACATCCTGGTCCAAGAGGCGATCCATTCAAGCTTGGCCCGGAAAGAGAAAGGAACGGTCGTCAAACTCGATCTTGAAAGTGCCTTTGACAGGGTGAGGCATAGATTCTTGCTGGATGTCCTTCACAAATTCGGGTTTGGGCATACATTTATCAAATGGATCAAGGCTTGCATCAGTGAGCCATGGATTACCCCTCTGGTGAACGGGAGAGCCACAGACTTCTTCAAAGCCTCAAGAGGGCTGAGGCAAGGGTGTCCTCTCTCCCCTCTGCTCTTTGTCCTCCAAGCCTCAGTTCTAAGCTTCCTCTTGAATAAAAAACAGTCAGAACAAGAAATAATGGGAATAAACATTGCAAGAGGAGTTAAAAGCATAAATCATGCGTTGTTCATAGACGACTCTCTGTTGCTGAGTGCTGCCTCTTTGGTCTTGGCTAAACGATTTAAAGAGGTAGTGGACGCCTATTGTGAAGACTTAGGAAGCAAGCTCAACAAAGGCAAATGTCATGTCTTCTGTTGGAATACCTCTATCAGATCACTCCAAGCCATTTCAAATTGTTTTGGCTTCACAACCACCTCTTCTTGGACATCATTCAAGTACCTAGGGCTCCCTGTCTTACAAAAAAGGGCTCTCAGCAGACAATGGCTGCCTCTGTTGGAAAAATTCAAAACTAAAATACAATCTTGGGGATACAATTGGCTCAATCTAGCAGGTAAGACAGTGCTAATAAAAGCAGTTTTGAACAGTCTACCCATTTTTCAGGCAGCAGTGATGATGGCTCCCATTGGCATAATGAGGAAGATGGAGGCTTACATGAAAAACTTTTTCTGGAAAGGGGGCAAAACTAACGAGAAGAGAATCCCCTTAATAAGCTGGAACACAATTTCTCTACCCAGAATGGAAGGCGGTTTAAATTTTAAAAATCTTAGCAATCAAAATATAGCCATGGGTGCAAAATTGTTATGGAGGATCATCGCTCCAAAACCAGGTTGGGCACAGCTTGCATTGTGGAAAAAATATTATGATGGGCAGAGAACACGCTGCCTGGACAATCCAAAGTCACTTACAGGCTCGATGATACACAAACTGTGCGAAAAAACCTCACCCCTGATCAAGCAATATGCGCACTGGATTCCAAGTAATGGTCAGCACATTCAAATATGGGACGACCGTATCATGGGCAGCGAGCCGCTTGCTGAAGACCTTTCTTTAGCCTCACTGAAACACTGGTTGGACAGTGTTGGTATCAAAACGCTGTGGGATTTATCCCACTGGGAAAACGATGAATGGCAACGTTGGAAAAATTTAGAGGTGCCACCGAACCTTGTCAATGACTACATTGCTTTTCTCTCCCACCTGACAGGTAAAGCCCCAATGAACAGAAGGAAAGCAGACATCCAAGGTTGGGGCCCAATCCCTGGAAAATACACTGTCTTGTAGGGATATATCTAGCTCTCTTGTTATCCAAATGGACCGCCTGATCCGAGGCCCTGGCAGGGGATCAGGTCATCAACAACGTTGCCCAAAATTGACTCCTTCTGTTGGCTATTATGTCACCACAGAATTTTGACAGATGATAGGCTTAGGAAAAGAGGATATTTAGGGCCATCTCGCTGCACGTTGTGTGAGGAACAAGAAGAAAATGCCTCCCATATGATGCTGGCCTGTAAATTTGCTGCAGAACTATGGAAGGAGGCTTTAGGCCCATGGAGCATGAATTTCGTCCCTCTCAACCACTGCTCATAACTGTTCTCTAATTGGAAGCAAATGTACCCTGGTGGCACTGCTCAAAACCCCCAAATCAAAGATGCATGGCTCGCCCTGCCCAAATTAATCTGCTGGCATATCTGGCTAGAAAGAAACCAAAGGATTTTTAAGGATAAGAAGAGCGCTTCTAAGCTAACCTGGGTAAAAATTAAAAGTCACCTCAAAGATTGCATGGGAGACCAGATTGATATGACGGATCTCACTGCACAAGAAATAGTTTGGGGAGCCTCCCTGGATCTCCAATTCTATGATAAAATAAAGGCCCCCTCTCCCCCTCTAAAGCTTTGGCAAATCTGCCTTAAAGACACAAAATTTGCTGAATTTTGCATCAAAAAGGCGAGGAAAGCTCTCTTTTTTGACGGTGCAACAAAAGGAAATCCAGGAAAATCTGGAGCTGGTGGTGTTATCAAAAGTGCAGAGGGCAGAATAGAAGCTAGATATGCTTGGGGAGTGGGCATCAACACCAGTATTCAAGCTGAAGCACTAGCTCTCCTCCAGGGGTTCAAGGTGCTCAAGACCTTGGGAATCAAAGATGCAATTGTTTTTGGGGATTCTCAGACTATTATAAAGGTCATTGTGGACAACTCCTCTCCCTCAGATTCAAGACTATCTAGATTGCTGAGCAGAATTAACTCCCTGACATACTCCTTTCGGAATTTGGAATTTCTTCACATAAAGAGGGATAACAACAAAGAAGCAGATGCCAAAGCCAATAAAGCGGTTCTCCTCCCTCTCGGAAACTATATAAGAGATGGAGAAGAAGGCTGGGATCCCATCCCCTAGCTGTCCGATAAAAATGTTTTACTGTCTTCTATTAAAGCAGTTTGTTTGCATCTATAAATTAGGAAAGATAGAGAAATCTGCAAGAAATATAGAATGCAAAATTTGTAGGATCATTAGGAGGATAGTTTACGGTTCCTGGATGAGGAGAAATTTGGGCCCTTCCTTCCTCTTTGTAACCTGAATTGAGGCATTTCAGCGAAGAAGCAATATATAAGTCTAACCATTCCTATTAAAAAAAAAACAGACGAGGAGGAGTGATGGGCCTCCTAATAGGTACATAACAAGTCCCATATGGCCATCTTCTAACATGATTTTACCTATTTTAAGAAGAGTTTTGGCGTGAATCACATGTAGAAAACCTTTGTCGACACGTTTCAAACCAACCAGCGTGGTTCATCGTCAGGACAAGTTGAAGAGTAGCCGTTTGGATGACCATCAACGGCTAGATTATATAATAATATTATAATGTTAATCATGGGTTAATAAGTCAAAAGGTAATAACTCGTAGTAATAAATAATAATATATAATCTAGTAAATATTAATATTATAAATATCTACTAGGATTATAATATTATATTATTACTACGAGTTATTACCTTTTGACTTATTAACCCATGATTAACATTATAATATTATTATATAATCTAGTCGTTTTTATATAGCCTTTGATGGTCACACCTAGTCGTTTGGATGATCTGCTCTCCCTATTTAATATGCAGCTAGGATCTGACTCTTCAACTTGTCCTGACGATGAACCACGTTGGTTGGTTCAAAACATGTCGACAAAGGTTTTATACATGTGATTCACGCCGAAACTCTTCTTAAAAATGTTATGGATCACAAAAGCCTCAATTCAACAAATGATTTTACCTCTCCCTGTGCATTTGATGGCATGTTTTGAGCTATATTGTGTTCATTAGGTTAGGAAAGAATATTGTCATATAGTGTAGCCTAGTATAGTTTGAATATGTAGGGAAATAAGCATTTAATATGCAAGGATGCATTGGGAACTAATTGGAGAGAATGTAGGAGGCTTGTCCCCTGCATTTATTCACCTTCCACTCAACCTACTCCCCATGTTTACTCATATATAACTCAAGAATCTGGTGGACAACTGTTGTACTTAATGCCTGCAAGGATATGAGGGAACTAGATCCACCATTTTAGGGATTTTGGAGGGAATCAAACCTCCTTCCAATGAGGATTCCCCCTCAACCACTTTTGTATAAATAAGGCAGTCGAAGGGCTCAAAAGGATTTGAACTTTTAGGAGAAGGATAGATACTACTAATGGCTAGGAGATTATGCTTGTCATTTTCATCCCTTTCATTATGTACTTGAGCATTATTTTATGTTAATAAAAAGCCTTCTATCATCTTAAATATGAGTTTTCTTTATAGGGTTGAGTCCCCTTGGGTTAAGGCCCAACCCATAATGCATAAGCCCCATGTCCTTCATCTCAAACTCTCTTAAAATGTCCTCCTTGAAAGACTTGATCAGCTGATCATCACCTGTCAGTATGAGATCATCAACATAAAGTACAATGATCAACAATTTACCTTCCACCACTATGTGGCACAAGTTCACATCCACTTCACTCTTCGTGAAGCCCAACTCGATAAAGTAGTTATCTATCTTGGTGTACCAAGCACGAGGTGCTTGCTTTAGCCCATATAACGCTCTCCTGAGCTGACACACATGCGACACGTGGTCAAAAGTCTCAAAACCTTTAGGCTGATCTATGTACACCTCTTCCTCAATCATGCCATTAAGGACGACTGTCTTCACATCCATCTTATGTATCTTCCAACCCATCTGTGCTGATAGTGCCAATATAGATCTGATTAATGAGTACCTTGCAACAAGAGCAAAGGTCTCATCATAGTCAATCCCTCTACTTATGAAAAGCCACGGACCACAAATCTAGCCTTATGCTTCACCACACTACCATCTGCAGCTTGCTTTACCTTGTAAAGCCAATATGAGCTCACCACTGACTTGTCCTCCCGTCTTGGGACCACATCCCAAACACTGTACGAACGATGTAGTCATACTCCTCCACCATGGCGTCAATCCAAACTGGGTGCTACAATGCTTCCTTAAAGGAAGATGATCTATCACAACACATTCACCCATAAGAGCCATGTATCTAGTGACCTCCTCTGCCTGCACTGAGAAGAGGGTGCTCCCACATTCTCCCGTGCATCATCCAACAATTTGTAAGCCTCTCTGGTGTGCTTTCTTCCCTCTTTGGAAGACTCTGCCTGAGTGGATCTCTCCACTCTTAGATCCTCTACAAGTGGCTGCTCCACATCAATCTAAGGCTCCTCAACCTTAGGAGCTAAAAGCTCCTCAACCGCATGTAGCTCAAGCTCCCTCTCAATGGAAAATCACATGGCCTTCTCCTCATCGAATTTGACATCCCTTCGAACCACTATCATCTTGTTGGTCGACAAGTACACCCGACAGTTTTGAGGTGTATCAGTGTAACCCATAAATATCCCCAACTCTGTTGTCGGCTCAAGCTTCTTCTGTGCATCTTTGGTCACATGGCAATATACTAATGACCCAAGAATCCTGAAGTGACCAACATCTGGCCTCTTACTAGAATAATCCTCCTCTGGTGTCTTCATCTCAAGTATCTGATGTGGGTTATGATTTTGAACATAAACTGCTGTGTTGCATGCTTGAGCCCACAAGTGTAGTGGTGGGCCCTGAACATGCAACATCGCCTTTGCTGCGTCTACTATGCTTCTGTTCTTCCTCTCAACCAGCCCATTCTGTTGAAGGTTATGGGGTGCTGTCAACTCCCCTTTAATCCCTTCCACTGCATAGAATTTCTTAAACTCGTTTGAGACGTACTCACCACCGTTATTACTCCATAGAGATTTAACCTTCATTCCTGACTTTTTCTCCACCAATGCTTTAAACTCACAAAACTTTCTGAAATTTTTATCCTTTTTCCGCATGAAAAATATCCAACATTTACGAGAATAGTCATCAACAAATATAACATAATACCAACGTTTGGTTGTGGATGATGTTGAGAATGGTCCACACATATCTGAATGGACTCGCTCCAGAATAACCTCTGCTTGAATGTCTTTGTTGTGAAAGGAAGACTTGTTGTATTTCATCAAAGTACACCCTTTGCATGTATCAACTTGCTCAAGCGTACCTTTGGGAAGACTAATAGAGATCTGCTGCAATATCTTCAAAGCCCCATGATGCAAGTGGCCCAATCGCGTATGCCACAACTCCCCAACGTCTTGAATCTGCACCCTTTCTGCTTTTGTGTTCAAAGCAACACACTCCTCTACCTCTAGCTTATATATATTCTTCACCCTAATCCCTATCTTCTTTACTTGACCTATGGCTATGTGTCTAAGGAACGCCTTTCCTTTTAAGAATATCACATCATAGCCTCTATCCTCAAGCATGGAAACAAATACCAAGTTCTTCTTTAGCCCGAGCACATACATAACATTCTTCAAGGTGATTGGAGCCCCATGTTCCCTCTAAAAAGTAATCGTGCCCAATCTAGTAACATTATACTTCCCGTCGTCACCCATATCGATACGCATCTAGAGATCTTTCTCCTCCAGGTAATTGAATAACTCTTTGTCGCCAGTCATGTGGAATGAAGCTCCACTGCCTAAGTACCATACACTTCCCATCATTGATGGCACCATGCATGCTATGAGGGAAAAGTCTAATTCGAATTGAGAGGCCAAATCCTGACCTGTCACTCCTCCTGATGACTTCTTCTTGGGCTTCTTAAGTGGATAATTTGTAGCAAAATGGCCCAACTCATGAAAATGAAAGCACTTAACTTTCATCATGTATTTCTTCTTACCTCCATGATAAGAATCCAATTTAGAATGGGAAGTTTTCCCTTTCCCCTTCTTCACCTTAATCACTAAGGCACAATTCGCTTCATCATCAGTCTTTGATGAAGAGCCATCCTTGATGTTCCTTCTGATCTCCTCCTGCATCAAACCCTACCATATTCGTTCCCAATCCGACAACTTCTCCTGACCATTGACAGAGTCCTAATAACTATGCCAACTCTTTGGAGGTCCTAGAAGGGCAAGACTTTCCATATCATCCTCGACAACCGTGATTCCAACACTTCCAAGTTCATAACAACGCTGAGTGAACTTGGTCAAGTATTTTGGCATCGTATTGCCTTTCACCATTTTGATTTTTCGAAGTTTGTCCTTCAGTTCCAATTTCCTTTGGTCATTGTTGTTTTGATATAAGTCCATCAATGTTTTCCACATAGCATACAGAGTTTCCTTGCCATGGAGACTTGAGACAATGTGGTCTCGAACTCCCTCAAGGATTATCTGCCTCGCCTTCACCACACACTTCTTCCATTCAACCAAATTCTGTGCATCTAATGCTATTGGGTTAGGAATTTCTTGATAAACAAATTCCTTCAATCCATTATCCTCTAACACAACCTACATTATTTCCCTCTAGGTTAAAAAATTCGAGCTTCCTTCCAAGGCATACTTGAGTCGCAAACCGTAGAATGCCATCTGTCGATCCTGAAGTATGTATTGCAAATTCGAATTTCACTTGTAACTCAAAACTTCAAAATCTCCTCTAGTATATTGTTTTAAGCTCCGATACCATGTAGAATTTCCTGTAGATTCACAAGCTCGTGCAATGTACTAAAGCACAGGACAAGAATCTACTTCTACTTTCAACCAACGGAAGCCAATAGATCAATGAAAACAATATGAACAAGAAGAAGATAAATCAATGGTACATAACACAAGATGTATATGGGGAAGCCACTGCTCAAAACCCCACTATATGTATTGCATTTATTAGAAATACGAGTGAAGATACAAAGCTTGTTCTCACTATAAGAATTCCGCACAAGTATGCTCAACTCTCTCAGCTCACAAGCTAGCTCAAGCCAAATCCTTAGCTTATTCAACAACTCTCCAAGCCCTTAATCTCTTGTCTAATTCCTAGGATGAATAGCCGGTATTTAAAGTGAATCCATGCTTCCAAAACTGCGCAATCCAACATAGGATTAATCTTTGATGCATGCATGATATTTACACTCCAGTAAATAATACAACTGATAGTACACTATCCCTACACTTTAGTCTCAACTGGGTCTTTCTGAGAATCGACATGCATGAGTTTTTGATGAGGGATTCTTCAGTTAATTAGAGTGACACTTGTGGATGCATTAGTGCACCAACTGACTGTTAACTCTCTATTAGTTCCACAAACACTTTGGAACTAATTTAACTGAACTTAGACAGTAAACTGAGTGATCTAATTTCCAACTCAATTTAAACTCATACTGAACCCATAAAACTTAGGGAGAACATATACATGACTTCAAAAAAACTTCCAACTCGAAATTCCTAAGCTAATTAAATTAATTAAACTTAATTAACTATTTACAAGTTGCTATGAGAATAAAATTCAATTTTAATTCTGAGTTTAATTCAAGGACAAATTAAACTGGAATTTCTTGTTGTCATTTCTCAACAAAGCAAGCTTCAATTGTACACATATTATTTACCTAACAACATATTTTACCATAATATATTAATGTAGATACATATTAATATAATTATAAGTACATTGACTAAAAAAATTATAAACTTGATTCACAACTTCTTTATTAAAAATACACAGTTTTAATATATATATATATAATATTATATTATATATATAATATATATATATATATATATATATTTATGTGTGGTTCATGTAACATAGAGATCAGTGGCTGCTACGTTCACAAAAATATTCAAACCAGATCCATCTGAAGGGGATCACACTTCTTGCCAACTCATTAGCAGAGCCTAACCACGAGAGAGTGTCGATGAGAATTGACCTTATATACCTCCTAATTAGTAAGGTGTTTTTAATGATGGAACTCGACCATTGAACTAACCCACAAAGCTTGATTAAAAAATATGCATATATGAATAAATATAAATATATTAAATATTTTTGAAATTATTTTAGAAAGATAAAAAATAACATATTACATAGATGTGAGCACATAAATAAATGAATTATATTAAAATGCTGCCTTAATTTTTATAAATAAAAATTGTAATAACAATAAATAATTAACATTTTCTTTATAAAAAAAATAAATTGAAGCATATTAAAATGTTTCTTTATTAAAAAAATAGAAATTAAATCTATTAATAATAAAAGCTAATATTTTTAGGGGTGGTATAAGGGGAAGGGATGCTATATGGAGTCGAGAAAACAAAAGTGGTAGAGTATTCGCGGGGTCTCAAAAGAATGAAAAATAACCTTGTTAGAGTGTAATGCTTTGCTCCAAGGTTCCAAATAGCAATAGATCATAATGTCTCCTCACTCTCTGTGCTAGGAGATTCTCTCTTATTAATACAAAGCCTGGCAAAAGGAATTATCCCAAAAGATAGGGCATTGGATCATATAATGAAAAGAATCCTAGACTATGGGAATGATATATATGTGTTAACATTCTTCCATGTATCTAGGGAGTTCAATAAGGAGGCAAATAAGTGTGCAAATGAAGGATGTCATTTTGAAATGGGAAATTTGGTTGTCAATGGGAAACCCATATTTTCTCAAATTCCTTGAGTTATTATGCAACATAATAAAATAGGAAATAACTCTTTGGGAGAAAAAATATTGAAATAACTCTTTGGGAGAAAAAATATTGGAAGAACTAAAAAATTAAGGAGGAACCAAATCTAGGTTGCCTCCCTAGGAAAATCTATTGATTCATAAAGGCCAAATCAATCATAATACCAAGCATGAGATAGATCAATGGATAAAGCAAGTTCTAAAGGCCTCCACATTCAGGTGGCTTTGTGTTACATAGATTGGAAAATCATTAACGTATGAAGATGAGAGTGGAAAGTTCACCTAATGTGGGATCATATTCCATTCAACCCCATACTCCATGATGTGAGTTCACAATAAGAGTAATAACATAATGACACAATCCTGGGTAGTCACACGCCTAAAGGCATTTCCAACTTGGCGGCTTTGTGTCATCTCGATGGGCAAGTCATTAATGAACTATAATGAAGTTGGAAGGTATGCCTGGTGTGGGGTTTTTTCCCTAGGCTCCCCATACTTTAGTTTTCCAACATATAACAATTTGAATTACATTAAGACACCATCTCAGACATGCATTTGGAAACAACAAGCAAGTTTTCATATTGCAGCAATGATGAAGCTTGATCACCTACCTTGCGATTTTGATGTGAATTGGAAGGAGCCACCCCCCGCTCAAAAGGAATAGGAACATGCGTATAATCAGTTGTGCAAACAAAGCAATTCAAAATATCATTAACATTGGTCGCATAGTTACACCCAAGCTCACCTTTGCTAACTTCTCCACTATGTAGGCGTAACTACCCTGGAATGATGCCCTAAGCTTGCTAAGTAAAAATCCATCCCGTGGAATCCCCTCGGGCAGAGTACTGTCGAGGAATGACAAGTTTAGGTTCAATTGCAGAAGGAGACCTCCCCTTATCCCATCTTTTCAGAGAGCCAAGGTGCAATTAGGAAGGCATAGAGAAGGCAATGTAAGGCCAAGAAGGAATAATATTTGGAGAGTGAGTGGGAGTTCTACCTCAATGGACTTTGAAAGTGGGAAGGTTGGGCCGATTTGGAAATCAACACATAAATTAATGAGGACAAGAAGGAGGTATTGGTGTCGTAGTTGATAGAGAGAATGAACAACATGCAAATTGATTTCTTGGCTTCGAACCTAAATATTAGTGAGAAAATGACGATAATTGCATCCTTAATGGATAAGTAGCAAAAAATGGAAACTCATTTAGCAAATTAGGATAATTAAATGATGGCTCTACATAAAAAAAATGGGGAATTGTAGCTAAAGTTCGTGGAGCTCTAGGAAAAATTGAGCAAAATGGAGGATTATTAGAATGCATCCACCAACTCCAACACTACATCACTAGATAAGTTGTTAGATTTGAATGAGCCTGTCAATTACATGGGCAATTTCATCTTCATTTCTAATTAGTGGACAAATGAATTGTAAATTTTGTGTCTTAGGGGACAATTCTGTAAGATATACACATACAAAGAGCTTTTTTTGTTTTTGTTTTTTGTGTGAAGTGTATGAAGAAATTGTCCTAATTAGGATAGATCACATCAACATGTTAGCAAAATTAGATGAACGATAATATATTTTCACATGATAAGCTATGTTTATTGTGTAAATATAATAATAATTAATTTTAATATATAAATAAATAAATTAATATATTAAAAAAATAAATTTAAATAAAAAAAAAAAATGAAAACGCTATTAGAAATATAATAAATAAATAAAATAATTAATATAATATATATATAAATATATATATATATATATATAATATTTTATTTTTTTTATTTTTTATGATTTGGCATCGAATAAACGTTTTGAAAATATTATTATATCAATCCATAGTAAAATATTGTTATTGACTAATTAATTTTTATTGAACGGAGAGGCTCATGAGGGGATGTGTAAGTGTGTTGGTCCATCCATCCGTTCCCTTTTAAAATAAAAATAAAAGTTAAAAATTATGTTCTAAATAGAAAAATAATGTCGGCTATAATAATAATAATAAAAAAGAATATGTTGTAAAATAATTAGCAAGTAAAAGAAAATGTGAGTATGATATTTAAATCTCATAATTTGGTTATTGATAAACCATTTTTAATACAAATTAATATTGACATTATGTAAAATATTTTATGCAAATACCGTTAAAAAAATAAATTTTTATATATTCTATTTAGTATTCAAAAATACAATTTAAACAATGAAAAATAACACATTGTATTTTACACGAAGTTTGCACGTGAAACAATTTGAATAAAAAGTTTATTAGGTCTCATATATACTTTATTTAACATTCAAAAATACAATTTAAATAATGAAAATTAACACATTGTATTTTAGGGTATAAAGAAGTTTGCACGTGAAGAATTTTGATCCGTCTAGGCTCATGTTAGATCCGTACTTAAGATAGATCTATGCTGGTATAAAGATAATCATACTCGTATCTTTATAATAAGAATTATGCATGACCATTCTTAATATAAAGACGAGATTAATAGCTGTGATGCAAAATATTTCGTGCCTCTACTGCTAATTAATTGATTTTGATTCTCCTAACACGACATGAAGCTATCTTCATAGTGTAAGCTCTCTTCACAATAGATACTCGATAGATGCTGGTTTTATGCCTTTTTGTTGAGTTTTTGGTTTTATGCCTTTTCCTTAAATTTTTGTCTACAGTGCCTTCATATAGATGCTCATTGTGGAATTCACATTTCTGGATTTTTGATACACTTGCTGTTTTTATGTGGACTCGGTCTAATTGTAAATACTAGACCATATCTTTTTGATATGATACACTTTGTTATTATTGGTCTATATGGTAATACGCTTCATTCATGCTGAATCTAGTGGATCTTGATGTACTGGTTTTACTATAATATAATAAAATCAACATTTTTTCTTTCGTGAAAGCACAAGTGTTTGTTTTCTACACAACTTCTTCTGTGAAACCACCTCCCCCACAAGCTTCCTCTTCACTCAATAATGCTTTTATGTGAGTCATTGACCTTCGAAGCTCTTTTTAATTGACCCATGTCAACCGTTTAGGGATGAATATGATGGCGATCCCGAGACGGTTGCGTGGCAACTGGCTCATCCTTGGTCCTTCCTGTGCTGGCATACACCGAGGTTTGGTGAGGGTTTATGGCACCTTCAATGCGCATCCGGCCCGAGGTTGGTCTCGTTTTGTGTGAGCACGACGTCTATGGTATGGCTCGACCTGGGCTCCTTTGCGTTGTTGTTTGTCTGAGTTATGCTTCCATTCCTCTGTGGCTCGTCTGGTTTGGCTCTGGAAGAAGACGGGTCTTTGTTGCCCACGATCCTCTTGGTTCTTCTCTGGTTTCGGTACTCTATCATTTGCTAGTTATATGAATGTTTTTTGTTGGACCTAGTGGCTGCTGTAACCCTGGTTTTCCGTGAAGGTCTCAGGTTTTGTTTGTCATTCTGGGTATGCCTTATTTCGACTGTCTGTGAATGATTCTTTTACAACTTGCAGGTGATGTTTTCTAACTGGGTTTTTGGTTGCATTTCATAGGCCCTTCGCCTGTTACTCTCGTCGATGGCTTGACTGCTTATTTTACAGGTAAAAACCCTGCTTTGATTCCACTGTTTCGCCTTCCTGTAGTTTTTATTAACAACCTTGCTCCTAGTGAGCAGGCTGTGGTATCATGGCACTTCGGCCGTTGGTTGCGCTCAGGTTGGGGTTTCAACTCGTGGCTCGGTTGTGGAGTCCGGCCTCCCCTTCAGGTATTCACTGTGGGTCAAGTTTCTTGTTTTTTCCTCTAGTGTTGTTGTGTGCTATATAGCTATGCTTCCTCCCTGACAATCTTCTTGTCATTGTGCAGGTATCCCTCTCCTCTTTGTTGTGGCTGCAAGGGGTTGGCTCTCGGGGATGAAATGCCATGGTCTCGTCCTTGAAGATTTAGGTTTGATGTGCTTAAATTGGGTAGGATCCTTCCTTGATTGTGATTTGTGGTTGCATTTTGGTTTCAGGATATAGTTGTTTAACCTTTGGGGTTTCAGTTTGTTGGTCTGTCGATACTTGGTTGCCCCCTGTGTAATGAGCCCATCCTGTCGATTTTGGTTTCTGTTCTGGGAATGTGTTTCGGCCTTCTGTTGTTGGTTGTCGTGTTTGTTGTTTCGTCTGTGTACTGCTTTGGTCTATCTGGGTTGTGGAAACCCTCCTCGGCCTATCTCGTTTGTATGAAGGGCTATTGGTTATTTTTTTTAGGGCTCTGTGTCTTGAGGCCTGTGTGGAATCTGGAAGTTCTGTCCTGTACTTTCGTGGACCTGATGAAAAAAAAAATAAAAATAAAAAATATATATATATATATATATACTGTAAATTTCTAATTTAAATCAAATAGTATGTATTTGAAATGTACCTGGATGGTTTGGCTCTTTCGTATTTGATCCTTTCAGTCTCAGTGCATAGTTTGAATGTTAATCACACAATTTGTTGTTTAATTGCTATGCACAGTTATTTATACTTGTTGCTTCTGAAACAGTGAATACCTGTAAGTTTTTTTTAAATTCATTAAAAAAAATGGTTCAGCTTTATGCTTTCTTTACTTTTTTTTCATCTAGATGGCAACAACCCCACTTTTGATTCTGAGTTGCCTATTTATGCTTGTTGGCAGCCTCATACTGTTTAGGAACCACCCTCAGTAACATTATAGTTATTTTCCAATTTCATTCACTTTCATTTCCAACTTATTTTAAACAAATCTTATTCTAACTACAATTCATTTTATAAATAAAAACATTAGCTGTAACAACCGTCATTTAAAAATAAAAATAAAACTAAATAAAAATAAACTTAATCAAAACAACTGGTGCAGCCATCAGCTCCCTAGTCAAATACTCCTTAAGAGAATAATTTAGAAACAACACACGTCAGATTGTGACTTGCTATAGATGTTCAAGTGAATATTAGGATATGCAATAAGCCAAAAAAAAAAGAAAAAAAAGCGTATCAAATTTCCATTGTGACATCTCTCCGCACAATGGATTAACAATGATGTGTTGTGTGAGACTCTCATTGTGCGGAGGTCTCAGCACAGTGGGTTAAATTGCTTATTTAAAACTGTCTCCTTGGACGCTGCTTCCCACGCTGCCCTTTAATTATGCTGATGCTCCTCCTTCCAGATGCGCAACCCGAGCGGTCAAATATATTCAATCGCTGTTATGGCAGACGAGTTTCTGTACATGGGATCCAAAACCAACGCCATAACAGTATGGAGACACCCATATTTCCCACCAGAGATTTGTCTGAAGCCTGGATTGCGCAACGTCAAGGCTCTGCTCGTTGTTGGTGATCGAATTTTCAGTGCTGATGGGACAACATAATATGCCTCGAAGTTGTCTATAATGCGATTTTTTGGAAATTTCAGTTAAAATGGTTTTTTCATTGCATATTTGGATTCAACACTTTGAAAAATCCTGGGAGGCTTTGATTGTGCAGAAACTAACTATCAAACTTGAGATTCCAATAAATTGCTGCCGAATTTTTGACTAAAAAAACCCACCGGAAAAGCTTTCAAAAAATCACATGATAAGTCGCATGATAGACAATTGCATATGCCTCTAGTGACTGCCACGTCAAAATCCTAAATTCTATTCGTGTGACCACTATCCCCGATTTGAACATGTTTCACAATTAATAGCACATGATATCACGGGCATAAAATTTTCTATAATAATTAGGTATGTATGAACACGGGTCATATTTTTTTAAATTGATTCTAAATACTAAAATTTATTGGAGTTAGTGATGAGAGTTGCTTTTTTCCGCTAGATAAATATAAAACTATACTGAGATCGAAAAACTGAGACTCTAATCTGAGTTTGAAATTTATCCAAATGAAATCATTGACTATGTCTGCTACCCACAGGATTTTATGAAGAGTCCTAACAAAGATATTTTCATGAAAGAAAAAGCGATTATTGGACTTTGCACACCAGAGCCTAGTGGCATTTCGAATGTAGTATAAGGTCCCAGGTTCGAGCCCATTAGAGGCATAGCAGTTGCCCAATTACTGCAATTGTAGTGCACATGGCGGTGGGAACTTATTCTCTTGAAGTCAAGATCTATGAGCGATTATATGACATGGTGCCTTCTTGGGAAGTGACTGCACATGGGGCTGTGTATGGAATGGTAGTGAATCAACTTCATTTCCAAACTTAGTTATCTCCAGGTTACAGGAGGAAGAAAAACAGAATTAATATCAGCATAAACAAATTATGTTTTCCATTGTTCATTGCTGTAATGATGTGGATAGCTCAGTTGGTTCATGCTAGATGAGAAATGCTTATGTCTAGGTTGATAACCCTATTTGTATAGCCTAGCGAAGAAATGAACTAGTTCCACCAGGTTAGAAGTTCCCATTTTAGCGGACCGTCAAGCTCCTGGAGCAAATTGGGAATGCATATTTCCCGATTTCCTGCTCCTCTGTCAGGGAAAGGTCATTCTCGTGCCAAATTCGGAAAAGAGCAATGCAGAGGAGAGCTATCCTATTCAGCACAACCACCTTTTGCACGCAATAGATATGAATTAATAGATAAATAACAATAAATATGGTGTGGCATAGAAGCTACCTTGTGCGGAGAAAGCTTTTTCCACACGATCAAAGTACCATGCTTCGGTGGGAGAAGCTTTTTCCGCACAATCAAAGTATTGTTTTATAATTAAAATTTTAAAACAATTTCATATTGTTTCGAGAAAAGAAGAAATTATTTTAATGTTTATAAGGCTAAAGATAGCCTATGGGATAGATTGCTTCTTCATCTGCTTGATATACTCTGTGAAGCTTCAAAATAAATGCTCCCAACTTCTGGACAAACCCTTCGCTAAATAGATTATCTCAAGAGCTAGTTGTGAGCATCTGCATAACTTTCCCTGTTGTCTTTGAAGGCCTCAAATTCTAAAATGAAATGTTTTTTTGTTTCCACTTTTCCGGAAGAACAAAAATGCATACTCTTTCGTCCCACACTTCCTTTGGCCCTTTCCAGCGCCTTGTTTCACAACAGAGAATTAGTCCTTAACTGTGCAATAAGAATTTTGGCTCTCCAAGAGATATTGGCTTCTATGTATGCTTTTGGTTTCACAACAGAGAATTAGTCCTTAACTGTGCAATAAGAATTTTGGCTCTCCAAGAGATATTGGCTTCTATGTATGCTTTTGGTTGATGACTATGAGTGGGATTAAACACTTCACAGAGAATTAGTCCTTAGCTAAGCAATAAGAATTTTGTCTCTCCAAGAGATATTGGCTTCTATATATGCTTTTGGTTGATGACTATGAGTGGGATTAAACACTTCAATATAATACTTTTTTTTTCTTCCTAGCTCCTTCTCCCAAGTAGGCTTGTGGAACTTTTCCATAACAAAAGCTTTTAACTCTTTGTTGTTTACGAGACACACATTCAAACAAGTACCCCATTTACTAAGTCATTTGTTATTTCGCTGCATCCAAGGTTTTTGCTCTTGCACGATCTATCATGAAATACAACCTTAGGCCATCTACCCTCTTTCATTTGTTCATTTTTTTTAAATACCTTATAACTCGCACCATAGCAATTGCTTCAATAAGAGCAGTGACTGTTTCACTTAACATGATAGCATAAAAATTGCACTTTTAATCTTAAATTTGTTTGTAATAAAAAACTTCTGAATTTTGTCAATTTATATATATTTAACCATAATTCACAACCAAAAACCTTGCTCCACCATACTTATTTCAATGCACTGTTTTAATTACTTAGTTCTAAATTAAAAGTATGATATTATTTTTAACCGAGACTATCCTAAAGTAAAACAATGGTTGTAAGTATAAGTAGCATATTTATCACGACGACCAATGGCCATGCTGAACCGTACCAAAATTTAGAGCGAGACACTTAGGAACATGAAAATAGCAATAGTAGACATTGAGATAGAGGGAAGAACAATCAATTGATCATTGGGGTGCTTCGTAGGAGATGCGAGCAGCGAAAGGCTCATTTGTGACGGCTGTTGGGTTCTTGTCGATTTCTGCTAGCACGAGTGGAGCTATGGACGTTGGTGCCTGTATGTAAACCTGGTAGATTGTAATGTTTAAAAATGTTCATAATATAGATGTGATAGTATGGTTAAAAAAAACCATAAATTGATGTATTACAATGTACAAAGTACGCTGAACGTGTTGTTGTCTTACCTACATGTGATAGTATGGTTAAAAAAAACGATAAATTGATGTATTACAGTGTACAACGTATGTTGAATGTGTTGTTGCCTTACCTAGCTTGTGAAGCGCTTGAAATAAAATACACGAGATGCCAATCACAGAATGACCTGGACGCTGCAATGCCTGCTCGCTGGTTAGGCATCATTCGCTGGACTCGTAATTTTCGTTAGATTTAAGATTTTTATGATTTATAATATAGATAGATATATTTCGATTAATCACATAATCAAGATTTCGTTTATCTTTCGAACCAACTAATATGGTCTATTGTCAAAATAAGGTGAAGATGGACCACATCCACTGAATCCTGATTATGTGATTAAACTGAAAGACATGGACTATTAGAGCCAGCAAACTAATGTGGTCCATTCTCAGGACAAGGTGAAGATGGACTACATCCACCAAATCCTGATTATATGATTAATCTGAAAGACATGGACTATTGGATGACTAATCTGAAAGACATGGACTATTGGAGCCAGCGTTCTGTAGAGAGTAGAGATTTTTATTGGTCAATTAAAAACTAATTCACCTCAACTTCGGTGTAAAACAGGTTAGTGGAAGAGACCTAAAGAACCTTGGAAAGCATTGGAGTGTACTTTTTACACTTTTGGGGTAGTGGAATAGGAAAAATATTTCATTTTTGGATGTGATGCTTTCAGAGACATCAGGGATAATTATGGCAGTGTGTTAGCTATTCCTTGACATTGTCTTTTCAGTGAAGGGACCGTTAGAAGATTGGGTTAGCTCAGCATCAATTTGAGTAAGAAAAATATTGAATTACAAAATGAAAAACCAAAAAAGCTAATAACCCTATAGACTAATTTTAAAATTTCTTCATTTATATATAATTGATAATATTTTTTTTTAAAATTACTTCAACAAAAATTTAATTTATGCGATGATCATTTACCCATTATTCTACATTATATATTTACCAATATGGTGATTATTGATAGACTGCTCTCGCATTAACTGGCACCGAAACCACGAGGTTCTGGGACTCTGTCTCAGACATAAGCAAAGGTATGAATTATGCTACACAAGGTTTTGGTCAACTATTTCATTTTGGTGAACAAGATACCTTTGCTTTGCCACATGTTTTTAGAACTCGGGAATAAAATGGAATTAAAATTTATAGGTTTATTAATTTAAAATGTAATATTTGAAGTTATCGGACCATTGTATGTTCAAAATTAGTGGGGAGGTTTCTTTAATGCAAACGGGTAATAATGTGAAACGTTTTTGCCATCGTTGGCAGCTGGTGTAATGTAGTGTTGGTTAGTTAGCAACCGATAGTTTTGAAATATAATAATATTAATTGTAGATTTGTTCAATTTTAAAACATAATAATATTAATTGTAGTTTTTTAGTTTTTCTAGCCCACTTAATAGACCTGCAACCGTGTCAATTATAGTATCATTAAGCAGAGCAGCGACATAATAGTGATAAGAGCACTGAATCACATCTCACAAAATTAGTTTTTTTAAATGAAATTAGTTTTTTTAAACGAATTGTCAAAGACTAACAAATACCAAAATTAACATTACTTGGTTAACATTAAATGGTTGAGATAAAACACGAGCTCTGCAACCTAACGCGCGCAGCGAACGCCTGTAGGTTGCCGCCATTAAAGCCGCTGCCATGAGCGGTCCTGGGGGTGGGGAGTCTGCTCCCACCCCTCCTCATTCCTCTGCAGACGCATTCAGAAGGTTATTAACACAAAAAGGGAAGCAGCATCAGCACATCGAAATCCCAAAATTCATAAAAAAGCTAGACGAAATTCCAGAGATAGCACTCCCAGAGGAGCAATCGATTAAAATAGCTCTGGCGTTGTCTGACAGAGGCCTGGTTGGGCAGTTTATGGGCCGATGGCCGTCCACTAAGACCACGGACGATTGGATACAACGAAACTGGAGACCGCAGCTGGAAAATAATGTGATCTGCTATGCTGTAGGGCGAGGCTATTTCATTTTTGAATTTACCACCAAGGAAGATCGTGACTTGGTTTTCAGAAACGACCCGTACTTTATGGGAAATCAGGGACTGTATCTCAATAAATGGAATCCTGATTTTGATCCATCTGTTGATGTCCCCAAGGAGGCGCCGGTCTGGGTTCGGTTACCCAATCTCCCCCTTCACTGTTGGAGCTATCAATCTCTGCAGAAGATCGGTAATGGACTGGGACGATTTATTGACAAAGCTGATCACAAAGGTCAATATACTTGTGCTAGAATCTGCGTAGAAGTCGATCTGGAAGCCGGGCTACCAGAAGCGATTAAACTCAAAGTTGGAGAATGGCAGCACTACCAGAAGTTAGACTACGAGCAATTGCCTTTCAAATGCCGAACTTGTCATGAGCACGGACACTTCCAGAGAAACTGCCCAAAAGCCCCATCAAGGAACACAGTTGAAGAAGAAGGCTGGAAGGAAATAAGAAAGGGTAAAGCTATCCCAAAACCCTCCGGACAAAAAACTTCCGTCCCATTGGGAAATCCCCAAATCAACTCAAAAGCCGGTGCTGCCAGAGTCGGATCTACATCTGGAGAAAAGATGGGTGATAAAGAGAACCAAGAGGAAACCGGAAATATGGAGAACCAAGGAAAAACAAATGCAGTAGAATCACCAGTTCCCACATCAGAGGAGTGTCAGAGAGGAAACAAAGACAATGAAGACCACATTAGCCTAGGCTCAGACTCTGAAGGCGATTCAGAAGAGAGAGATTCTGAATCTGACAATTCGTTAACCACCCCAATCAAGACAACTAGAGGGCGGAAATCCAAGAAGAAACAGAGGGAGGAAGAAACTTACAAAGATGTCCTCCAGGGATCCCAAAAAACTCTCAAATCAATGATGAATACCAGATCTGGACGCAAAAGCAACAAGGCTCCAATGGGAGCCTCCTCTCCCCACAAAAGTAAATAATGAAATACGTCTCCTGGAACTGCAGAGGATTAGGCAACAGACCGAAAGAGGAAGCCCTAAAAGATTTAGTGAGAATATATTCGCCTGAAATCCTTCTAATCCAGGAGACAAAGCTGGAGGATCTTTCCATCCTCAAATCTAGTAAAACCTTTTGGAACAAAGGCCAAGGAAAAGCGGTTAGTGCAAGAGGTGCTTCTGGTGGAATAGCCACCTTCTGGAACAGCACCATATATGACTTTATTCAAGAAAAAAGTAGCCCACACTGGCTCTTCACTCAACTCCTTCACAAGAGTTCTGGTCAACAAGTAAGTATGTTTAATGTTTATGCTCCTGTTTTGTCAAGTGAGAAAAAAATCTGCTGGAATTCGATGCATACATTTCTTTTAGAGAAAAACCCTGAGAATATCATAATAGCTGGTGACCTAAATGTCACCCTTAATATTGACGAAAAAAAGGGAGGTTCCATTGTCAGGGATCCTGCCAAAGAATGGGTTGAAGACATAATGCTGGGCTGGGACCTGGAGGATATTAAACCTTTTGCAGGAAAATTCACTTGGTCCAATAAAAGATCTGGCCCCAATCATATTGCTGCCCGTCTGGACAGATTTCTTGTCCATTCTTCCTTCCTTTCCAGCGGTCTTATGGCGTCCTCTAAAATTCTCCCAAATCTCACCTCTGATCATAAGCCAATCCTTCTCGAGCTTTCTCTCGACTGCAATCTTGGCCCCATCCCTTTCCGGTTCAGCCCTTTGTGGATCCAGCAAGAAGGCTTTCAAGAGGTGGTCTCCGACTCTTGGAATAGGCCTGTCCACGGTTCTCCTTTCTTTGTGTGGGAAGAGAAAATCAGAAGTCTAAAAAGAAATCTAAAAGTCTGGGCTAAAAGACTTCAAACCCCCACTTCCAAAAGAAAAGAAAATACAGATAGGCTTGCGGCTCATCAAATAGAAATGGAGCAAATCCCTGTTTCTCAAGGTATGCTTTTAAAAGAAATTGAGCTCCAAAAAGAGGTACATAGAGCTAGTAGGGAGGAGGAAGAGTACTGGCGGCAGAAGTCTAGGATGCTCTGGTTGAAATCCGGCGACAAGAACACCAGTTTCTTTCATAAGCAAACGGAAGCACGGAAGAATTTCAAATCAGTCTCAGAAATCCAATTCCAGAATACTGTAATCAAGGATTTCGAAGGCATCAAGAGAGCTGCATACTCCTTCTTCCAAGACCTGTATTCGGCTCCTGAAGATCCAATTATTGATCCCCACTCTTATCCGCTCAATTTAATTCCTAATTGTGTCAAGGATTCGGATAACGATATGCTGACAGCCCCGATCAGCATGGAAGAACTTGAGGAGGCACTGAATAATATGGAGCCCGATAAAGCCCCTGGGCCAGATGGGTTCTCTGCCAGGTTCTTTCTGACTTGCTGGTCAACAATCAATAAAGATCTCCTGAGGATGGTCAGAAATTCCCAGAATTGTGTAAAGATAGGTGGTGGCATCAACTCATCCTTCCTAGCTTTTATCCCAAAAGAGAAAGGCGCCTCTGACTTTAGTAGATTTAGGCCAATATCATTGTGTAACTCCAGCTATAAACTTGTCTCCAAAATAATAGCCAACAGGTTGAAAAACATATTGCCAGACATCATCCCTGAAAACCAAGGTGGATTTATAAAAGGCAGAAAGATTTTGGATAATATTGTGCTGGTCCAAGAAGCCGTCCACTCAAGTTGCCAAAGAAAGGAGAAAGGCATGGTGATAAAGCTCGATCTGGCTAACGCATTTGACAGGGTGAGACATGAATTTCTGTTTGCTGTGATGAAGAAGCTAGGCTTTTCAACAAAATTCATCAACTGGGTGAAAGCCTGTATTGCCTCGCCTTGGATTGCGCCACTGGTCAATGGCCGTTCTACTGATTTCTTCCAAGCTTCCAGGGGCCTGAGACAGGGATGCCCTCTGTCTCCGCTTCTTTACACTGTCCAAGCCTCGGTGTTAAGTTTCCAACTAGATCATAATCAGCAAATTCAATCTCTTCCTGGCCTCAGAACCTCCCTCAAGGTTAAAGACATAAATCATGCCCAATTTGCTGACGACACTCTGCTGCTTGGAGGAGCCAACTTGCTTTCTGCCAGGCACTTCAAGAGGGAACTGGACATTTATAGGCTGATTTCAGGCAGCAAAATCAATTACAGAAAGTGCTCCATCTATGGCTGGAACTGCACGACTAAGGAACTATCTGACATAGCAAGACTTCTAGAAATGGAAGGAAACCGAAATTGGGAGTCATTTAAATACCTTGGGATACCAATATTCAAAACCAAGCCCAAAGTTGCTCACTGGCTGCCGCTGCTTGACAAAATAAAGAACAAAATCCAAGCCTGGGGTGCCTCATGGTTGAACAATGCAGGTAAGCTCATCCTCATGAAATCGGTCCTAATAAGCATGCCTCTATTCCAAAACTCAATCCTCCTTGCCCCAAAAACCTTTCTTAGTAAATTAGACAGCCTGTTGAGAAGATTTCTGTGGGAAGGTGGGAATAATAATGACAGAAGAATCCATTTAGTGAGCTGGGAAATTCTCAAGAGTCCATTTCAAGAAGGAGGCCTCCAGCTTCGCAATTTGGCTGCTCAAAATTCTGCTTTGGGAGCCAAGACCCTTTGGAATTTAGTCTCTGGGAAAACTAGCTGGAGTAAAAGAGTTCTTTGGAAGAAATACTTCCAAGGGCAGCGATTGAGATGTCTGGACAATCCCCCAAGAACTCTGAAAGGCTCTCCAATTTTCAATCTTTGCAACGCTGCAAGGGAGCAATTCAGCCAACACCTATATTGGATCCCTGGCAATGGAAGGAAAATCAAAATGTGGGATGATTCGATCTTGGGTGACCAGCCAATGAAACAGGTGAGCGGTCTTGCAAATATTAAAGATTGGCTTCAAGCTCGAAATCTGCACACATTGTGGGACATTTCAATTTGGAAAGAAGCCCCGGACAAAACCTGGGATGGGTGGAATCTGGGGGAAGTCCCCATAACGCTGCAGGGGGAAGCCTCTCTACTCCTAGATATTCTCCAAGGAAAATCTCCTTCAAAAGCCAATGCTAAAGACAAAAGAGGCTGGGGGTCCTTTTCTGGTCATTATACTGTGGCTGAAGGTTACAAAAGAATTATGGATGCTCCCCATGTACCTCCAAATCCGGCCCAATGGAAATTTATATGGGACTTTCCAGCTCTCCCTAAAATAGACTTCTTCTGTTGGACCATGGCACATCAAAGCATCCTCACCAGAGATAATTTGAGAAGAAGAGGAATGGAAGGACCTTCCAGATGCCCCCTCTGTAGATCTGATGAAGAAACTACCAATCACCTGTTGCTGCTATGCCCCTTTGCCCAAGAAGTCTGGAGGGGGGTGCTACTGTTAGAGCCTTCTATCTCCGTCCTCCTAGACAATATTCCTGCCTTGTTTAGAACCTGGGCCAGTTTATCTCCCTTCTGTCTTAAAAACAAAAATCTTCTCAAAACTAGCTGGATGTGGATCCCTAAGTTCATTTGTTGGAAACTATGGTTGGAAAGAAACAACAGAATTTTCCGAGAAGAAAGTTGTACTACAATAAGAGTGATCTCTAAAATAAAGGCTCTGTTGGGAGAGGCTCTAGAAGCCAACGCTACATTAAGGAATGAAACAAGATTGCTCACAGAAGAAGAGAATTGGATCAAAGAACTAGTTCCAAAGCTAAAGGAAAGGCCACCTCAATCTGCCCCTGTTCCTTCCAGCTGGGAGATCAGGCTGGAAGAACAAGAATTTATCAAGTGGAGATCGACCTTGGAAGAGCATTGTTTATTCTTCGATGGGGCTTCTAAAGGAAACCCTGGGGTCGCTGGCAGTGGGGAAGTTCTTTTGAGCCCTGGAGGCTTTCCGGAATTGAGATTCCATTGGGGTCTAGGAATTGAAACTAACAACAGAGCGGAGGCTTTGGCTCTGTGGCAAGGGCTGACTCAGGCGATCAAAAGAAATATCCTTTCTCTTACAGTCTTCGGAGACTCAAGACTCATCATCCAGGCCATGCTCTGTCCTAAGAACTCTCACCAGATTCAGTTAGCTTCTATCATTAAGAAAATCAGACTTCTGCTCCCTAAATTCACCAAAATATCTTTCTTTCACATCTTAAGAAACCTTAACTCCCTAGCCGATAATGAGGCCAACCTTGGTGTCCTCTGCTCTCGAAGATCCTTGGTAATAAACTCTTCTGAATCAATCTGCTCAATACCTTAACTCTCCTGCTCGTCCCTCCATCTATATTTGAAAGAGGAGCTCTCTGTAAAGCCATTTTTGCATCAAGATCGCCCAAATCTGAACCCAGTTTCTGAGCACTCTTTCTGTTGTCTGAATCTGATAAATAGGGGAAGCATTTACGCACTGTTGACAAGAAGCTGAAGGTGGGACAGAGTCTCCGGTCTCCACTCTCTGATGACTGGGACTTTTAATTCTCACTCCGGCGTTTTCTTTCAGCCTGCCTAAAAGTTCCTTTAGCTGAATACTTATGACAATCTTATCTGTATATTGGGGATTCCTTCTTCACCAATGAGTTATACCTGTCTGAGCATAGAAAAAATACACAATGCAAGCAGCTAACAGCGATTTCCTCTGGATTTGAAACGGATCAAATCATAAAAAGAGGCAGCATCCTTGATAAGGATGAGTTAAAGGCTGGATTGGCTGGTCTTTAATCTCCTTTTCCAGAAATCGTAGGGTTCCCGGGAAATAATACATGCGATTTTCTCTGCTGCCAGTTTCAGCTGCGGAAATCCTTCGTATTTGATCATCAGCCCTGTGCCAACGAAGGATCGGTTTATATCAAGAGTCGCAGGCAGCCTTTTGCAGTGAAATTCGATTGAAGTCTACTCATGATCCGCCTGAAATATTTGCTGGGGGCGCCATCTCATTTTCAACAGTCAACACGCAGAAGTAGTTCTTCTTCTCAACTCAGATCCTCGATCTCACCTGCAACTCTCTTGGAAGGGATCTGCATCTTCATCACACATTTATTCCTCTGTTCTTTGCAAAGGACTCCTCAGACTTGTAAAGCACGCGGTAGCTGGTTTACCACCCATATCAATATAACCGTTACTGTCCCAAAAAAACAAATACCAAAAATAAAACCATCAGCTAAGCCAATTGAAAATAAAAAATAAAATTAACAAAAAAATTAGAAAATTATTTTTGAATTTATAAAAAAATAAAAATATGAAACATTTTCCTAAAACTTTAATTAAAATTAAATAACATATAAACAAATCAAACAATCAATAGAATATTTTATAATCTAAATTATCAAACCTTTTTACGGAGTTGTCTATAATGCGACTTTTTGGAGATTCCGGTGACGGAATCTGGCAGAAGAAATGAGGTTAAATCTTGATTTTTAGCAGTTAAAATGGTTTTTTAACTACATATTTGGATTCAGCGCCCTGAAAAACCCCTGGGAGCCATTGATTGTGCAGAAACTAGCTATCAAACTTGAGATTCCAATGAATTGCTACCGGATTTTGATCGGAAAAATCCGCCGGAAAGACTTTCAAAAAGTCGCGTTATAGACTACTGCCTTTTTTACTACAAAGATTAATAACATATAAAACAAATCAAACAATCAATTAAATATTTTATATCTAAATTATCCACTTTATATAAAATTCATAGTTGTTGCTTTGTTTTTATTTTTTTGCGTCAATTGCTATTTTTCTTCATTTGAAGTGGTTCTATTTCATTATTTATATTAGAAAATTTACCACAAATATTGTAATTTTTCTGATTTTTTTTTAAAACCTGTGTTTAATAAATTCATATATCAGGTTTTATTTAATGTATATTTTTCTTATAAATTTAATGGTTAAAAAATATAATTTTTATTTCAAAGAATTAAAAAAAAATTAAGATAGTTAGAACCTATCTCTTTCCTTTTAGTGAGTTGGCCTCTTTATTTCAAGTTGACCTAATAAAAAAGAGTAGTTATGTTGATATATATGTTTATTTTGGAGTTGGGGTTACACAATTTTAATTTAATTATCAGTAATTATTAAGTGGATAGTAGGGATTTAACCTCTATAGAATATTTTATAATATTTTTGGTAGCATACACAATTCAAACGCTGAAATATATTTCCATAGTTTTTGTTTTGTTTTTGTTTTTTTTTACCGGTTTAGTTTAAACTCATTAATTAAAAAAAATCTTATGAAATTAGTGATAACTTTTTGGGCATGTGGTATTGATAAATCATGGTATTGACCCATGCTACTGTAACAAAACCTATTTATAGATAAAAAATCTCCATAATAAAGTGAAGTGAATCTTAGTGTTATGAATATTGTTACATTTTTTTTTAATGTATGTGTTTAACTTATATATTAATTTAAAAAAAAAATTGAATGGATAACATTTATATTATAACAGTGGGATACATGGACATAACTATTTACATGCTGCAATGATTTCTAAGGTTTATAAATTTGAGATTGAGCACGAATGCTCAATCCAAACCCTCAAATGAGTTCCCATGACAAAAAAATTTCAATCCCTTTCCAACTATTTTTTTTTGACACAATTACATTCCATTTTTCACTATTTTTATTTTGATTTAATTTGACTTCTTGTTTTTCCTGGTGAAAAACATTTTCCTTTCTTCCTAACTTGAATCGAACCTGCATTTTCTGCAAATTCCAACGTATCATTTTTCGACAAATGTGATGGGCCTCCTAATAGGTACACAACAAGGCCCATCTAGGCATATTTTAGCATGATTTTACGTTTCTCTCTTTGCATTTGATGACATGTTTTAAGGTATAATGTGTTCATTAGATTAGGAAAAGAAATTTTCATACCTTGTAGCCTAACATAGTTGAATGTGTAGGAAAATGAGCATTTAATGTGCAGGGATACATTGGGAACCAACTGAAGGGAATGTAGGAGTCATGTCCCCTGCATTTAACCACCTTCAAATCGACATTTCCCCATGTTTACTCACCTAAAACTCGAGAATCTGATGGACAATTGATGCACTTAATGTGTGCGAGGGTATCAGGGAGCTAGATCAACCTTTCTAGAGATTTTGGAGGGATGCAACCCTCCTAAGGAGGTTTCCCCCTTGACCAATTTTGTATAAATAAGGAAGCCTAAGGGTTCAGAAGGATTCTAACTTTTAGAGAAGGATAGATATTACTAGAGCTAGGAGTTTGTACTTGTCATTTTTAGTTTCCATATCATCTACTTGAGCAATATTTCATATCAATAAAAAAAAATTCTTTCATCTTAAATCTGAGTTTGTTTTAGAGGGATAATTCCCCTTGGGTTAGGGCCCAATCCAAATGATCTAGCCTCTCTCCTTTGTACATTTTATTATGCATTTTCTTTCCTGTCCATAGTTTAGTAGAGTTTCTTGTTATCAAGTAATATTTGTTTATGAAAGATTTGCTTTTGCAGGTCAATCAATCATACTCTCTCTTGTGGGAAGTGTGGTTTTAGATCTGGTGTTGGCAAGAAAAAACATAGTTGTTGTCCTTTTGCAATAGTTAGATCCTAGATTAGCTTTCCTTTTGCATATATGTTTATTGTAATTTATCATTTGTTTAACAACCTTTTCAAGCATAAAAAGAATAATCTTTATTGTGTGCATGTAAGACTATGGGTTTGCAGGGCTGAGCATTGTCATTTGCACTTGTCATCCTACCATCAACACCCTCCTTCCTTCCTCAACGACCTCCCCAAGTAGACTGTCTATAGAGAGTTCATTTCAAATTTGTTAGAGGCCACTGTTTGCATCTCTCCTTGTGCAAGATGGGCTCCTAAGGAGCACTAGGCTTGAAAAAGACCTCATACACCCCTCTCCTACCTTAACCCATATTTTCTCACCTTCATAACACCTTCTAAGCCCACATAGTGCTCTCAGACCCGATCTTGTAGCAAAATAGGGCAATCCTGTAGCACTTTGTCCCGATCCTGTAGCACTATGTAGAGACCCTTCAAACTCGACCATAATTTCCTTCTGAGCTTTATTTTTGCAATCAGACCCTATGCAATGACAGTTAGGATTCGAAACCAAGTTTGAGGAAGACTAATGACCACTTAGGATTTGTATTTTCACCACTACAATATATTTCTGCAATTAGGGTTAGTAAACGAGTTCATGAATTGAATGATATAGGGATGGTTTACATGATTACTTTCCAAAATTCTTAGTGAATTTTGTTACTAGAATATACTATCTTTTGAATGCAGTGATTTAGAGTTGTTTAATGCTCTTTATTTTATGCAATTAGAATAGGTTTTCTTTCCTTATCATTGGTTTCCTACAATAGGTTAAGGTTTCCATTTCAAGAATTTCCATTTCTGTAATTATATTGGCATTTCCATTTCTTTCAAGTAGCTTAAGACTTTAATTTCACACAACATTTTCATTCTTGCAACAAATTAGGATTTTCTTTTTGCAACATTCTTTCATTTTTGCAGAGTCCAGATTTAATTTGTAGAATGGTCTCTCTATACCTTGGTTTGGTTCACTACCTCAGAGCAACTTGAGTAGAGCTTACCTTATTGTGTATACAACACTGTCACCTCTTAATTTTATACGACTCCTGGATTGATAAATTAATTCCGGTAGTCGTGGGAGTTGCAACATCTTGTTTCAATACCATAACTCATCACTTTTTCATGTTGTTATTGTTGTCGATTATTTTTTTCATTTTGTTTCTTGAAAAAAAACACATTTTTCTTTTCTTTGCATCAATTTTTGTTTACCTAAAAAACTTAAAAAATGGAAAAGAGAAAAAAAGGAAAAAACATTTATTTCATGCCTCATAGGGCTAGGGGTAACTTAGGGATTTTTTTTTCCAAAAAACCCTACTCCTACAAGCATTCAACCATCACTCTTCTTTGGTGACTATGAACCTCCTACTCTAACCGTAGAAGATTTGGAGAACCATTCAGGTGAGAAGCCATAAAGCTTTGAAGAACCTATATGGAAGGAAGAACCTACATTACCTACCTAAGAGATGGCTGGAAATATGCAACCTGAAATTTTTCATATTAGAGAAACCAATGGGCAGGATAAAATGAATAACATAAGACCCAATGCTCTCCCACACTTTCATGGTCTAGTTTTTGAATACCCTGACACATTAATGTTCAAGTTTTATATGGTTTGTAGAACCTATGATTACACTTCTAATGAATAGAAGTTTAAATTGTTTCCCTCCACACTCAAGGATGCAACCCTGTGCTGGTTCATGGGTCTAGAAGGAAACATTACCACTTGGTCTCAAATGTAACAAACCTTCAATGATAAGTACAAATATGATTGCAGATCTAAGGACACTAAGGAGGAAGTCTTTAGGATGACTCAGGGGGTAGATGAGTCCTTAGAAGGCTATGAGGATAGGTTTCAACTTAGCGATAGGAGAGCTAATTGCACCCTTTACCCAGAGCCAGAAAATATTTTATTACTCAAAGGGGTTAGGGATGTGCTGATGGAAACCCTAAATACCTTGTCTGGTGGAGACATTTACCAATTGAATTATGACAACATCGAGACAATGTTTAAGAATCACACTAGGGCTATAAGGAAATGAGGTAGATCTAGTCAAGGCTTAGCAAATTCTTCATCCTCTACCTCAACCATCAAACATGAAATATGGAGTATGTAGAAGATTTCAAGAGTGAAATGTTACACACCTTTGATTTACATATTGACACCATGCAAATTAAGAAGAAACAAGAAGAGGCTGAAAGGGCACTAGCTATTATTTGCCATAAATGTCCCAAAAGGCACCCTAGGAATGAATGTCCATTAAATGTGATAGAGGTTTTCCTAGTGTGTGATGAGAACTATGCAACTAGTAAGTGTCCATCTCTTACAGGGCTAAAGGATGTATATCAAGGGGTCGAGGGAAGTGCATAACAACTTTGTTTCATCAGCCAAAGGAGGCCACAAGGTCCTTGACCATATCAACAAGGCATGCAAGGTGTACACTATCCTTCTTTCAATCCAAACTAGAGTGAACCTTTTAAGCCTTGGTATCTTCCAAACAACTCACCTTGGTCCATGCCTTCTCCTTAGTCCTATCCTTGTCATTATCCTCCTCAACATGTCAATCCACCATTTTGGCCACACCAACCTCAACCTTCTCAATGGGGCAATCCTTCACAAGGATGGAGGGCCCAGGAAACCCAACCACATGCCTTAGTGCCTCCTCCTCCTCAACCATAATTGCCTCACAGTAACCCACAAAATCAACCTCCAATGCTCGTTCAACCCAATCCAAACCCAAACAACAAGCAGGCCAAACAAGTATATATTGGGGAAACATTCTATCCTGCCTATGTTTTGGAAATCCAGGAAATCAACCTCAAGTCTAGGATGTTACTTCCAAATGCTTACCCATCTTCTCCACAAGAATATCTTGAAGAAGAGAAGGAAGACAATACCCCTCAAGCCAATATACCTACCTATCCTAAAAGGTTGTTCCAACCTAAGTAGAACACCTCAGAAGAGGCTGAACTTCTGGGAGAACTAAAGAACCTGTGTGTCAAAATACCCATACTCCAAGCCATTAAAGATGTCCCTATCTATAACAAGCTTATCAGGGAAGAATTTTTCAAGAGGCCAGGAAGCAGGGAGAGAGATGCTCCCGCTATCAATGTTGTTGGGAAACTAGTTGATCTAATGCTTGGAAAGATCATCTCTCCCAAGTACTTGGATCCTGGTAGCCCAATACTGGATGTACATATTAATAAATTTATAGTCCCCAAAACACTAATTGACCTTGGGGATGCAATCAATGTCATGACCAGGGAAACCATCCTTAAACTCAACCTCCAGGGAGGCCTAAGGAAAACCACCACTATGTTGCAACTTGCACACAAATCCACAGTAGCCCCTGAGGCCGTTATTGAATATGTGATGGTTTCCATTGATTCCCAAGAGTACCTAACTGATTTTCTTGTGCTACAATGCAAGAATAAGTTCAATGGGTATCCTGTCAAACCTTGGTTAGCTAGTGCTGATGCTTATATCAGCTATAGAGCTGGGAACATGACAATTAAAAATGGGCATCTCATAGAGCAACTTGTATTATTTCCCCAGCTCAACCCCTTATTGAGCATGATTTTCCTATGTGGGTGGAGGAATAAGAAGGAGAAGAGTTCTATCAATCATTCCCCTACCCAATATGTACATTAGAAGTTACTGTTGGAAGTAGGCAACTAGATGAGGATGATCTTATTGACAACTTTCTCCAAAACCAACCTCCTACTGTCATGCAAATTGATGAACTAGTAGAGGAATCTTTAGCGAAACCTCAAAACAACCCATGGGAAGAATTATTCACTACTAGTTCTATTCAAAATCATGCCAAAATTATGGAAATCAGTCCATATAAAACCCTAAAAATCAGTACATACCTTTCAGTGGAGAAAGAAGAGAAATTGCTCACTGTTTTGAGCCAACATCTAGATGCATTAGCTTGGGATTATAAGGAGATGAAAGGGGTGCATCCATCAGTTTGCACACATCATATATACATCAAGGATGGATGCAAATGTTTGTGCAAAACCTAAAAAAGAATGAACCTTTCCCTTGAGGACATTGTAAAGGAAGAGTTGCAAAAACTAATTGATGCATGATTCATTTATCCTATCTCAGTTAGTGAGTGGGTGTCCCCACTTGTTATTGTGCCCAAGAAAAATGGGAAATGGAGAATTTATGTTGACTACAGGGAAATTAACAAGGCTATAAAGAAGGATCATTTTTCCTTGCCTTTTATTGATTAATTTTTGGATGGCCTTGTAGGGAAGAAGTTCTTTTCATTCTTGGATGGTTTTAGTGGTTATAATTAGATCTAGATCAGCCCCAAGGATTAGGATAAGACCACATTCACATGTCCATGGGGGACATTTACCTATAGGGTCCTACCATTTGGGCTGTGTAATGCCTCTGCTACCTTCCAAAGGGCAGCGTTGAGTATTTTTCTGAACTTGTTCATGATGCAGTTGAAATCTATATGGATGACTTCACCCCTTATGGGGATGATTTCCACAAATCCCTCTCCAATTTGTGTAAAGTTTTAGTGAAGTGCATTGAAATGGATCTCTCATTGAGTCACAAAAAGTGTGAATTTTTTTATGAATATAGGGATTGTCCGAGGTCACTTCCTTTCTGAGGAAGGAATCCAAGTTGACCCTAACAAGATTTCTATTATTAAAAGGGTCCATGTCCCTTAGAAAAAAAGGGATGTTTGAAATTTCCTTAAACTAGATGGATATTATAGGAGATTTATCAAGCATTTTAGTAATATTGCCTCACCTTTGTTTGGATTGTTGACTAAGGATTCATATTTTTGTTGAACAAATAAATGTCAAGAAGCATTTAAAGAGCTGAAGGAGAAATTGACCACTACACCAATTCTAAGGGGGCCTTGCCTTTCCACATCCACATAGATGCATCTGACAAAGTTATACGAACAAATTTCGGAAAACTGGTAGGTAAATTTCCCTGTGCCATATATTTTATCAATAATAATCTATCCAAAACTGAACTTAATTACACACTTACTGAAAAAGAGCTCTTAGCCATTGTGCACTCCTTGAACAAGTTTAGACATTATATCACAAAATATCAAGTCTTTGTACATACTGATCATGCAACCATTAAATATTTAATGAAAAAACCTCATGTCAATGCTAGGATTGTTAGATGGTTATCATTGTTGCAACAATTTTATTTAACAATTGTTGACAAGCCAGGGAAGGAAAATGTGGTTACAGATTATTTTTTTAAGACTAACATTTCTTGCAGAAAATGAGGAGATGATAGATTATCAACTTCTGGATGAGAACCTCTTTGCAATTTCATTGTTTTCTCCTTCATTTTTTGACATAGCAAATTTCTTGGTTTCAGAGAGATCCCTTCTCAATCTATCCTCCAAGGAGAAGGGAAGAATTGCCAGAAAAAATTCCCCTTTCACATGGATTGGGGGAAATCTCTTCAAATTGGGACCATATCAGATCTTGAGGAGGTGTGTGAGGTTTTTAACATCCTCTCAGCTTGCCATGATGGACCCTATGGGGGCCATTTTACTGCCAAGAGGACAACCTTCAAAATTTTCCAAGCATGTTACTATTGGCCTACTATACACCAAGATTTCAGGAGACACACTGCTAGATGTGATGAGTTCCAAAGACTGGGCAAGCCTACACCAAAGGATGAAATTCCCCTATAACCTCAAGTGAATCTTGAGATATTTGAGAAGTGGGGATGGATTTCATTGAGCCAATTGATCCCCCATCCAGACAAAATAGATACATCATTGTGTGCACTAATTATTTGACCAAGTGGGATGACATAAAGGAAGTAAAAGCAACAACAAAGTAGAAGGTGGTAGAGTTTCTAAGGTAAAACGTTTTTACTCAATTCACTTTAAATCTGATTGAGGGAATCATGGAGCAACATCACATAAGTCACAAAAATTCCACCCCATATCATCCTCAAGAAAATGGGTAGGTGGAGGTCACAAACAAATATTTGGAGAGCATCTTGACCAAATTTATCAATAGTTGAAAAAAGGATTAGGCAACCAGATTTGTCGAGGCCACTTGGACCTATAATACCACCTGGAAAACCACCAATGGGTTCACTCCCTTTGAGATGGTTTATGGAAAAAATTACTATCCATTTAATTTGAGTACAACACCCTAATAATGGTAGCATAATTGGACCTACACATCACCAAAGCTTAACAAGAGAGGTTGCAACAACTCAATGCTCTTGATGAGTTCAGATTGTAGTCTCTCATGGACACTAAGGTGGTCCAATTGCAGAGGAATATTTGACATGATAAAAACATCAAAGAAAGGACCTTCTAGGAGGGTTATTGGGCCCTTTATATGATTCCAAATTCAAGGATTTTGTTGACGGTGCTGGAAATCCATCAACCAAGGGGGTCTCCCCCATGAAAAGTCCCAATCAAACTTCACATCATTTGGTATGGGAGCCCTTTTGGAAATAAGGCCTGACTACCATATGTTATTAAAGATGTGCCTTGGATACAATTTTCAACACAAAAGAGTAATACACATGTAATTTCGGATAATCAAGTGAGTATGCCTTGTGGTATGTTCAACTACGGAACACATCAAGGTTCTTCTACTAAAAGGGGAGAGAAAAGTGAGTCTTTTAAAGACAAGTGATAGTACTAATATAAAAAATACACACATGCATATATATATGAATGAATCATTGAACAACTAGCGAAATAGTTCACATAAAAGCAACGATTGTTAAAACACATAGAACACATCTTCAACAAGATAAGTACCAAAGACAAAAAAATAATTTCCCTAGTACAAGTGAAAAAAACATACATCATGAACATTCAAAGAACAATCTTACAATATTTACAACATATGCATGAAAGTGTTGGCTCAATGAGCTTCGAAATTAAGAAAAAGTTCCAAGATACATCAAGACAGTGAATACCACTAGATCCAATAGTGGAGCATTAGAGTGACCACTTGCTCCTCCAAAAGAACTATCTTCCTCTATAATGCCTAGTAGGAGGAGCTAAGGAGAAAAGTGATTTTCATGAGCTTTGAGGGTGTATATATAACAAATGGGGTAACGTCCCCCCTTCCTTGTGACTCTTAGACTACCCTTATGGATGTTTGACTTCTCTATGACTCTTTGACTCTTTCATGACTTTTCACATTCTATGGATGACTCTTGGACTTCCACTTTACATTACATTTCTCCAATATTGAATTCACATAATCCACAAATGATGTGGCAAATGGTGACCCATGACATGACATGACATGACACTGATGACATGGAAATGACAAGCCATTCTTTGTTGTTGATTTCTTTGTGTCTCTTGAAAGATGGAACATGTTCTTCTTCCTCCTCCATAAGTCTTGAAGGTGGGGAGTCTTCAATGTGATCTTGATTTCCAGCTGCTGTCACAATTTGGTGCCCCTTTGTCTTTCTTGATAGATCCACTTGTCTTTATAGCTACAAAGGTGTCTTCTAGTAGGGTCTCCTTCTTCATCTCCTTCATCATCATCCTATCATGACATGATAAAATACCTGCAACTAAAGTCCACTCATGAAAAGATGACATCAGTCCAATAAGACCCTTAGTCTAACATGCCTCATGACAACCACTAACTGAGATGTAAAAGAGTGATAGGCTGGGAGATAGGCTCAAGAATTGTGCATTTGAGAAACTCAGGAGTTCAGGGGCTAGAATTGAGCCTTGAGACTACACAATGTGCAATTCAGGCAGGCTAGGGCTAGTCATCTGCGCAGTTGAGGGGCTCAAGGGGTCAGGCTTGAGGCTTGATCCTTGAGGTTTCCCACTACACAGTTATGGAGGGGCATATGAAAAGGGATTATGCAGTTGTGTAGTTCAAGGGCTCAAGGATGAGGCTTGATGCTTGAGACTGCACAGTGCGCAGAGGAGACTAATTGAAGGTAGTAATTGCATAGTTCTGGTGCTCAAGGGTTGGGACTGAGGACTAAGATTTAATAGTGCATAGTTCTGGAAGGTAGGGACAATGCATTTCATAGTTCCAAGAGGCAAGGTTGAAGCTTGAGGAATGAGACTGTGCAATGCACAATTCAGGAAGGCTGAGTGAGGCCAAGTTGCTCGGGTGGGAACTTTTCTAGATTTGGCTAAGTATGGGATTAATGAGGCCAAAGTGAACAATGATAAAAAAACTAGAACAATTGATGATGCAAAATTGATCACTCAGAACACATGAACAACATAATACCCCCAATGTGACGACATTGCGATAACTTTCCCCAAGTGTGATACTAAAGGTACACTTTGCAACGACGATGACGACGCTTGTGTGAAATTGCTTAAGACTTTGGGAATGAGTGTAACACATGTCTACATGATAAGAAAGACTCATTAGCACCAAGGTTACCCCTTGAAACAAACAAAAACTACATTTTTGTGATGTGTGACACCTTCCATGCCAAAATATGACATTTGCGACAGTAAGCGGAAAGTGCAAATGAAACTTGCAAAATGCATACGACATTGAAAGAGATGCATGCTAGAATGAATATAACATGAAAACGATACTTATTACAGTGAAATAATTAAAAGTGACATTTGTAAACATGAAAGTGAAACTTACGAAAGCGAAGGTGTGTAAGAGCGATAGTCGGGAAAAATCACTGAAATAGAAGAAAAATTGCAACCAAAAGTGAGAGACTGTTGATGGGAGTGCGAACCGGTTGTTGACATAGGTTGAATGTTGAAAAATGCAACAAGAAATTATCAATTTGATTTGACTTGATTAAATTGAGAAAATTTGAATTTCCACATCAATAGACAACTTGGATGCAGATAAATGTGTGACAGGGCTTGTGTCACCTAGTTTACTTAGTAAATTCAAGTTGGAGGAGTTAGAGTTTGATTAACCATGTGTGATTTCTAATTTGTAGCAATGCAAGTCAATTATCTCAAGTTTTTCAGTTAAACTAGTTCCAACTTTTGGAAGAACTTGTTGGAGGTTAGTTGTGCAGTGGGACTTCAGTCAAACTCAGTGATCGTCTGATTAACTGATCAATCAATCCAAAATAGCTAGCGAATGCATAGAATTTGAGTTACCCAGTTGAGGTGGATATTCCAAGGTAGTGTAACATTAGTTGCAGACTATTCTAGAGTGTACAGGTTTCATGCAACCTGAGTATGAACTTGAGGAATTGCGCAATCCATTTCGAAGAAATTCCTAAATAATAAGGGCCTACTTTCTCAAGGAATTGTGCAAGGAAATAGGGGCTCAAGCAGAGAAAAAATTTCACTAAGTTTGGTTCAGAGCTTATCAATGAGTAGACAGATAGGTTATGCACTTATAGGTTGTGCTTAGTTGAGAAAATAAATTGTAATACATCTCTATGCATCATATTAATGAAAGCAGGCATTGGGGTTTTTAGCAGAAGGAAAAATAATGTGTTAATGTGTGTTATTTCTTATTGCATGTCTCAAAATTTTATTCTAGATTGTGAATTACTTTATGTAGAGAAGTAGAGTAGGTTTGTGTCCTGTGATTTTGATTAAAACTTGACGAGCAATTGCAAATATACACCGTAATTTCTACATGGTATCTAAGAAGGATTCACATTAGAGAAGGAATTCAAAGTTGTTTCTTAGGAGGTTCTAATTTGGAGTTCAATGTAGCAAGATCTCTTTAGTTTCGGGAAGACGACCTTCAATGGACTAAGGCTAGAGTATGCCTTGGAAGGCACCTCTAATTTTGTTGCATGGAAGGATCACATGGAGGTGGTATTTGATGACTATGGATTTCTAGAATACATCAAGACAGATGTTGCAAAACCACCAGAATCTGATGCCCAAAAACTTGCTCAGTGGAAGAAAGATGTATCCAAGGAAAGGAGAATAATATTGGAGGGAGTACGGGATCACATTATCTCAAATATCCACATAAAAGAAACTTTTTTCGCAATGTGGAAAACATTGGCATAATTTCTCGAAAATAATAGTGACCATAGGAAGTTGGCGCTTAAGGATAAACTTCAAAGTATCAAGATGCATATGAATGACACTATTATATAGTATCTGAGAAAGTTCACACAATGTCGTGATGAACTTGGTGGGGTTGGTGTTAATGTTCCTGAAGAAGACTTGGTAAGCATAGCCCTTCTGGGCCTTGATAGGAGTTGGCATAACTATCAAGATTTGGTGAACGGGAGGGAGAAACTACCAAATTGGGAGCGCTTATCGTCTAATTTGGTACAAGAGTAAATAAGGCAGAATACCAAAGATGGGACTTCATCCAAAGGCAAGGATGAAGAAAAATTTTCATTGGCTGGAAAGGCAAAGAAGGGAGAAGGAAAAAAATCTCAATCCAACACAGAATCTAGTAAAGGGGGAAAGAAGAAAGATTTGTCAAAAATTAAATGCTTCCATTGTCATGAATTTAGACACTATGCCACAAAGTGTCCACACAAGGAGGAGAAGCAGGTGAAGCCTTGGATTCATAGTTCGATCTTGACTTTACCCTTATCACATGCATAGTCAACACAGTGATGGGGAGCATGTGGTACTTGGACTTAGGTGCATCGTTCCACATGATAAGGTGTAGAGATTTTTTTTGTGGCCTGGAAGAAAAATATTTGCAGATGCACATCAAAATGGGGGATGACGAAAGGTATAGCATGACCGAGATTGGTATAGTCAACTTTCAGAGGGAGTTAGGCTCCCCTGTCAGGATCAAGGATGTCATGTTCATTCCAAGCCTAAAGAAAAATATCGTCTCTATTTCAGTTTTGGAAGACCGTGGTTATGATGTGATATTTAGAAAAGGAAAGGAATTCTTGAGACACATAGCCATGGGACAGGTGAAGCAGATTAGGGTTCATATGAAGAACTTGTATAAGCTATATATGGAAGATTGTATTGCATTAAGCACTAAGGCGGAGAAAGTACAGAGCCACGATGTTAGTGAAATTTGGTATATAAGACTTGGACATTTACATCATGGAACCTTGAAGATTATGAAACAAATAACCATAGGCCTCCCCAAAGGAGCACTTGAGCAACAAGATGTATGCAAATGATGTACTTTGGGGAAGTACACAAAATTCACATTCCATGATTGGGATAACAAAGCACATGTAATCATGGAAAGGATCCACTTTGATGTTTTTGGACCCTGCTTGATATCCTCCATTGCTAGGCACAAATATTTTGTCATTTTTATTGATGACTTCTCACGGAAGTGCTAGACCTTCTTCATGCAGAAGAAAGATGAGACATTCTCCAAGTTCGTATAATTCAAGGTACTAGTTGAGAAATAATTCGACAAGAAGGTGAAGGCTCTCAGGAGTGATAATGGAGGTGAGTACGTGTCGAATAAATTTAAAAATTTATGTGCGAAAGAAGGCATTCGATGGGAGTTGACATCACCCCACAACCCACATTAGAATGGGGTGGCTGAGAGAAATAATTATACTATTGTGGGAGTAGCTAGGGTGATGTTGCATAACTAAGGCCTACCTCTACACTTGTGGGCTAAGGCATGCAACATAACAATTTATTTGTAGAATCAGAGTCCTCATCATATTCTTGGCATGATTACACTAGAGGATGCTTTCTCGGGGAGGAATCTGGATATGTCACACTTTAGGATTTTTGGAACCTCTGTTTATTGTCATGTCTCCAAAGAATCAATGAAGCAGCTTGAGACTACTAAAGAATTGGGGGTATTTTTGGGTTACACAGGAACTCCACACAACTACTACATGTAGTTGCCATCTTTCAAAATCAAAGTTTTGGGAAGGGATGTAAAATTAATGAGAAGAAAGCCATGCAATGCTCTCTTGAGAGGGAGCTTTAGATCCTGCCAAAAGAGGAGATTTTAGCTAAAAAGGATGAACCTAAGGAATTTATGGAGCAACCAAAAATTGAGGAGCAGAGAGTGGAGACAACCACTCAAGTAGAACCATCCAAAGAAGGCATAAAAAGAACTAGAGAAGTTGAAAGACTTGTGTAGGATGCAAGGGATAATATGGGTACTTCTTCAAATCAGCATAGACAAAGAAGGTCACCTGATCAGTACATTGGATACATGGCTCTAGTGACTGAGCTTGTAGAGATTGAGCCATCCTCTTTTGAGGAAGCAGTAGAGAAACCTGTATGGGTTGACGCAATGGTGGAGGAATACAAATCCATTGTAAAGAATAGTGTTTGGGAAGTGGTCCCAAGATAGGCATATAAATTAGTTGTGGGTTTGAGATGGATCTTCAAGGCTAAGCATGCAGAAGACAAAAGCATAGATAATTACAAGGACAAATTTGTGGCCAAGGGGTACTCTCAAGTTGAGGGAACTCTCCTGTAGTAATGTACTCATCCATTAGATCAATTCTTGCAATGACTAAGAAAATGGGGTGTAAGATCCACTAGATGGATGTAAAAACAACATTCCTCAATGGAGTTATTGAGGAGGAGGTGTACATTGAGCAACCAAAAGGTTTTGAGACATTTTATCAAGAGTCTCATGTGTGTAGAATCAAGTGAGCATTGTACGATTTTCAAACAAGCACCCCGTGCTTGGTACACTAGGATGTATATCTATCTCACCGGTTTGGGCTTCACTAAAAGTGAAGTGGATGTAAACCTCTATCATATCTTGGCAGAACATAAATTTCTTATTATTGTCTTATATGTTGATGATTTGATTTTAACTGGTGATGAGAAATCGATCAGATATTGCAAGGAGGACCTTGCAAAGGAGTTTGAAATGAAGGACATGGGTCTCATGCATGACTTCCTTGGGTTGGAAGTATGGAAAGGCAACGAGGAATTATTTGTCTCTCAAGAAAAGTATGAAAATGAGATACTAAGAGGTTCTGCATGGAGTTCCAAATCCATTGAGACACCTCTAGCGACCAACTCGAGGAAGAAGGATGCCACTTTAGGTGAAGAAGTGGATGCTACCATTTATTGACATGTAGTGGGTTCACTGATGTATCTTGTGAACACATGACAAAATATATGCTATACAACCAACCAGTTGAGCGAAGCTATGGTTAGGCCAACCAAATTAATTTGGAAGGAAACTAAGCATATTTTACAACACTTTAGAGGAACTACCCCATTTAGACTATGGTATAGACAGGCAAAGGGAGTGAAGTTGTGTGGCTTCATAGATGCAGATTGGGTGGGGAGTGCATCAGACCGAAAGAGTACATCATTTGGAATTTTCAGTGTTGGGCTTGCAACATTCTCATGGTACAACAGGAAGCAAAGATTTTTGGCGCTCATCTCGGAAAAAGAAGAATACATGGCTGCAAGTCAAGCATCATATGAGGTGTTTTGGATGAGAAAGATACTTGTTGGATTGTTTGGTTAGATGGTGTTATGAAACCAACTCAAGAAAATATAGAAAAGATAGATCAACGCCTTAGAATTCAGCCTCTTCGAGGGGGCAACCTCCTTTTCTTACATAAATGAACAATTCTTCGATGATACAAATGAAAAAACCTCCTTTCTATATATAGGAGTCTAAGGAGTCACAATATAACCCAGCCGACCTAACAATAATAATTAAAGCCACAAAAATAACAATAGAGGGATTCTATGGGGCACAGTAATAACAATATGGGGGCAATAGGGGCACAACAATATTAATAAGGGGTACAACTACAATAGTAATGGGGTAAGCACTAGTATTATAGGGACCAAATAGCTTGCTAGGGAATTTCTCAAACTTGTTGTCATATAGTAATACTAGATCATTCTTTTTGAACGTGCGCATCTTGACATGGCGATCACGCTAAGCTTTCTCTCATTTCTCATGTACTTGCTGATGAAATCCTGCCAGAAATTGCTCCTCCTCAAGTTCCTCCAGTTGCACGATCCTTTCATCGAAAGCTCTGCGGTTTGCCATCCCTGTTGCCGCTTCTATTATTGAACTAGGTACAATGTATTCCATTGGTATGACGGCTTCCTTGTCATAGACTAACTGGAAAGGTGTCTAGCCCATCAACTTCTTGCACGTTGTTCAGTATGCCCATAGCACAATAGATATGCGCAAATCCCAATCATTGCGCTACGCATTACATATCTTGGTCAATGTTGTCTCCAAAATTTTGTTAAACGCTTCAATAGTCCCATTTTCTTGCGGATGGTACGGCATACTCTGTTGATGGTATATCTAAAATTCCTCAGTGAGCGCGCTTAAAGTCTCATTCAGGAAATGCGTTCCGCGGTCGCTCATTATAATTTTTAGACATCCAAATCACGTTAACACATTCTCATACAATAATTTCGCAGCTATAGCGGTTGTGCAGTCTTTAACCGGCTGTGCTTCCGCCCATCGGGTTAAGTATTATGTTGCCGTGATGATATAGCGCGCCCCTATCTTTCTAGGAGGTGTGATAGGCCCCACAAAATTGATTGCCCATTTTTCGAACGGTTGCAGTGTCATCTATGGCTTGAGCGGCATTTCATCCCTCTGCGATGGTTTCCTAGTCCGTTGACATATGTCACAAGCCCGACAGTATGCTTTCGAGTCTTGATGTAGAGTTGGCCACCATATTCCGACACAAAGAATCTTCTGTGCTATAGCGCGGCCCGCCTAATGTCCTCCAGCAACCCCCCCATGTGCTTCAGCTAGGATCCGTCCTTGCTCGAATTCAGGAACATATCTGCGTAATATTTCGTCGTTTCCCATTTTGTAAAGGTGCCCTACAATAACAGTAAAGTCTGCTACACATATCACCAATTCTTTCTTTTGCTAAACGGAATATCCCTGCGACACGGTTCTTGTGGCTAAGAAGTGGATTATATCCTCAAAGTGGCCATCCGCGACGTGCACTGCATACAGTTGTGCATATGGTAGTCCTTCCTCTAAATTTGTGGGCTCTTCGCCATTCTCAATTTGAGACAGGTGATCTAGGTCTGTGTTTAGATGTCCTGGCTTTACGATGAATTCGAAGTCATATTCTTGAAATAATAGCAACCACCGACAAATTTTCCCCCCCAACACAAGCTTATTCACTAGGTATTTTAGCGCAAAGTGGTCAGTATACATCTTAAAGTGTCCTCCGAGCAAATAGTGGCAGTATTTCTGGAGCGCGTATACCATTGCCAATCCTTCTCACTCAGTAGTGGAGTAGTTCTTCTTAGCTTTTGACATTTGTCAAATTGCGAAGGTGATCGGGTGATCAATTCCCTCCGCTCCTTCTTGAGTGAGTACCACACCGAACGCAATACACGATGCATCAACATGCACGTGAAATTCGATGTCCCATTTCGGAAAGACCAATATAGGGGATGATGCCATCTTTTCCTTAAGTATTTCCAGACTTTTGTTACATTCCTCATTCCAACAATAAGTAGCATCCTTTTTCAGCAACTATTCCATTGGTGCCATGATCTGTGTGTAGCTTTTTATGAACTTCCAATAGTAACTAGTATGTCCCAGTGTGGCACGTAGTTGTTTGACACTTTGCGTTGCTTGAAGGTTGAGTATGACAACAATATTTGCTAGATTCACCATCAGACCTTGCTTACAAACCACATGGCCGGGCAGGTTCTTGAAGGGGACGAGGAAAGTACACTTCTTTAGGTTAAGCACAATCTGGTGCCATCAGCAAGTATCCAGCATTAACCGTAAGCTCGCGGTATGTTTCTTAACCAGTGCGAATATGGTCCAATCATCAAGATATACCTCTAAGAACTTGTGTGTAAACTCCTTGAATGCATCTACTACAACGCGTGAGAACATTTCCAGCGTGTTCTTTAGTCCAAAGGGCATCACCATATACTGAAAGCAGCCCCATTCGGTAGCGAACGTTGTTTTACTTCTATCCTTCAGCTCAATCTTGATCTAGTGGTACCCCGAAAAGTCGTCCGTAAAGGAATAGGATTCTTGTCCTCCCACATTTTCTAGTACCTCGTTTGTAAATGGCGTCAGAAATGGATCGTTAACACATGCATCATTGAGCTTCCGGAGATCCACGTAGATGCGAATTTCACCTTTCTTTTTTTCTCCTACACAACCATAGGACTTACCCAGTCAGACTCCTCCACTAGTTCAATTATTCCTACTGTAAGCATCTTTTCCAACTCTTCGCAAACCTTCACTTTGTATTTTGGATTCAACCGGTAAGGTCACTGCTTAACTGGCTTCGCATCCGGCTTCAGGGTTATCTTCATCATTCCCAGATCACTAAGGATCCCTTTTAACTCCATGATTTCTGTCGGGAATAAATATTTATACTCTCGAAGCAATTTGTGACCTTTTCCACCGTGTCATCGTCCCAATAGTCCCCAAGCATTGCATACTTCAGCTCTTCCTCCATTCTGATGTTTACTTGTTTCATTTTCAGCGGTGCGGTGATGTGTGGATCCTCGATTCCTAGTCTGTGAACCTTGTGACTCCCCTCTGTTTCCGGAATATTGATGTTTCTAGGGTCGTCCTCATCATCTTCTACCTACACATTGTAACATTCCAAGGCTTGGTTCAATTGTCACGACCAATCTGGCTGCATGACTTATTTTGTTGCCAGGGGTATTTTGAAAATAGTGGCCTTCAGCACCTGCAACACGTCGTCCACAGTATCCATCCTTTGATCTTCAAAGAGGAACGTTAACAAAAAACATTCACGCAAGATATCCCATTCGCATGTACCATGTTGGAGCTTTGTTTCAGTATCCTAGTTCCTTGGAATGACATCCAAGGTATGATCAAATAAGTGTACCCACTCTGGTTGATGCTCTTCTCCATAGGCTTGGACCCATCTAGTAAGGTGTATGCGCGGGTCATCACGTCCATCGTATTTCTCAGTTATTTGTAGTTCTGGTTTCCCAAATCTTATCTACATCATGTGCCTGTATCCGCACCAATCATCGAAGGTTCCTTCATGTGTGCCATCAACGTGCAGGCATCACGTGCAATGCCCATCTCAATGCATCAAACCGTTGGTGCTCTAGAACCGCGCTTTCGAATTTGGTCAGGAATTCTTCTACTACTGTCAGCCCATCATATATCGGCAGTTCCCGATTTTGAGATCTTACGCAATACAACGACTTAGCCATCATATTGCCGTTTAATGTGGTTACTCCGTTCAACCGATTATGCCACCGCTCATCTTCCTCATTTGAATCTTCGGTGCAGGACTATGCATGCCCCCACGATATTCTTCCTTCCGTAATCATATTGACCCAATCTTGATTTCATGCAATAATTTTGTAGATACAATCTAATTCATCATCACTTCCTTCGTCGCGCACAGTTTCAGTGTAACGCGGTCCTTCAGCCAGGTCTGGTGGAATGACTACACGGAGCAACCTCTTCTCAAATATCATTTTCCGCTTCTATAAATTAATAACCCCATTCATATCGGTGGCCCAATCTATCCTAAAAACGCAGGGTAAGGGCTACTTTCATCCACGATTTCTATTACCTCGAAGTCCATTCGGGTGCTCGCGCCTTCTATATCTACTGTAATTCCTTGCAATCTTCCCATGGACACGATCTTCTGTTGGTTTGCCATCTGTAATTGAATAGGAGACCATTGTAGTGTGGGCTTTCCTATGCACTCCCAAGTCTATTAAGGTAGTACATTTGCATCTGAGCCCAAGTCCAGAATGATCTAATCCATCTCATAATCGCCAATCTATGGCGTTAATCGCATTTCCTGCCTAGTTCGTGACGCATGTTTTCCCAATTTTTGGACCACGTGAGGTTCACCTGACCCTACACACCTTGTTATCAATTCTTTTAATCCTTTAACCGCCCTATTGTCGCGAAGCAAGTTCATGCATGTCTCTAAAAAGGTAATTAGCATTAAGGGATCCATCTCCGGCTCGGGTTGATCCTTACTACCTGAAGTAATGACATCCGCGAAACTCTTCCTGGCTTCCAGATCTATCTCCTTGTGAACCCCGACACGTCTTTGGTTACTTTCCTCTTATCCTCCCCTGTAGTTGTGCCACTTCTGAGCAACATGTTTATGTTGGGGTCTTCCTCGTCTAGTTCGACCCTCATCATTTGGACGTTCTACATCGTCGTAGATTTCGCTGCCCTCTTCTCACGTATCTGTGCTATCAATGTGGGGCACTCTATCATTTCATGATCAAACTGCTCGTAGTAAGGGCATGATATTCTGGTTGGGTTGGTACAATCCCGCACATAGTGTCCTGGTCCTCCGCAGTTGCAACAGATTAGCTGCCCACGACCCCTCCTAGCCCCATTCCTCCCTGTCTTCGTCCATGTCGCAGGAACCCAACGTGCACTACACCGCGGCTGGATCCTTACTTCACGCTTCAGTCTACATTCTGTAGGCAGGTGACTGGTCCATCAATAATTGATAACTAGGGCAGTCTTGCTCCTCGTGGCCCACCGATCTGCAAAAGTTGCAAAATAGCTGATGGGGGGTTTGGTTAAATTTTGGCAGTAGATGACAGTTGTTCGTGTTATGCTTTCCTCCCACCTGACAGATTGCGCACCAAAGCAAGGGTGTCGCGCTTGGCCCTTCTTGTGCCTCTGGTCGCAATGGTGTTGGTCCCCCCATTGCCACATAGTTCACAAAGACCAGATAGTGATCCTTATCATGACCCTGGCTTATACACTTTATAAACTACACTTCCTCCCGTGCTTCTGGGCGGGGTGCCTTTTCTTGTTTTAAATTCTGCATTTCTAAACACAGGTTTTGTATTTGCACGTGGATTTGCTGAACCCCCAACCTCAGATCCTGTATTGGAGTTTCATGCAACCTCATTGATGTCTCTAATGCTTCAGCCTGGGTTGAGATCTTTTTTTGTGATAGCACCATCCTCAGATGTGGTGTCAATGATGCCACAAACCATGCGCAGTGCTGCACATCTGACAACATCATGTTCGCCTTATGGATTGTACTTTTTAATATCTGATCTAGATCCCACGGAGCTTCACCAGGAATCATCACGATCTCCTTGAACCCTATGATCGATTGTGTTTATGATTTCGGTCGGCTAGATTCTTTTTTCAATTCAGCTAGGATCTTCGTTGTTCTCGTATTCAAGTGATCGTTTGAGTACTTTATATACCATGTTAGTACGCGGTCTTGCAGCGTGCTAACTAGGGTAGCCTTTTTTATGTTATCATTCGTAACTTTATTTGCTTCCCATACTGTCGTTACCACGAACCAAAATTGCTCTGGTTCTTCACTTCTTGCTCCTTTGAATACTGGCAATTGGATCGCGCTTGTCATGTTTAACCTCTGGTTTGCACGTCGGTGTACTAGGACCTACTATGAACTCGTACTGCTCCTGATTCAACCAATCCTCAGAATCTTTCTCCGTAGGGTTCCAACGTCCCGACATCAGACATCCCTTAGGCAAATTCCCATCCCAGCAACAGAACCATTTGTTGGGTTATTGGGCCCTGGCCCAGGTTCGGAAGAGTTATTAGCCAAACAAATCCTACAGCTACCGGCCCTTTCGGAAATAGCCCGCGGAGTGTAGACTGAGGTCTCACCTGAGGTAGCAAGGGAGGGTGTTGGAACCAGGTTTTTGCACCCTTGAGATGTCTTGATATGGTCTGGAGGGGTCGCAAATCGTTTTGTGGCCTCGCGCCTCTCGGTACTGTTGTTGGGCTTTCGCGTAGATCCGCATAGACGCACTTTCTTACTAACCAAATTATTCCAGATCTTAGCTTTTTATTACAGTCTTTAAGCAAACATTTAAACTTAAAACCCCATGCATACAATTATAACAGATGATGCATAAATTCAGAACACAAGCAATAAACAGATCAGCAAGAAAACACACAATGATTTAGAAATTCTTATCTTTATTGATATTTTCTTCAACACAACCAATTCCGCCCTGGGCACTCAGCTGTAGGGGTCCATGCACACAGCTATAGACTCTACCAGGCCTCTGTGCACACAGCTGCAAAGCCTCTATCTACCCACCAACACCCTTTAATCCAACTTACAGATGCGGAGAATATTGTCTTCACAAACCCATAGCACTAAGATCCATCCAAAACAAGAACTGCCTTCTACCCTTAGAGCTCGCTCTATTTATACATTCCCATGGTCTGCATACCATGGGCAGGGCGACTTACTTCCTATTATTCTATATTATTTCTTGGGCGGAAAACCCTTTGACTTGACCTATTATATTTCGCACTTATGCATATTTCGGAGATTTACAATATTATTATCCTAACTTATAGGCTTTAAGCCCCAAAACTGTTACGCGGGACCTCCGCTACCCAACATATCTCAAAAATAAAAATGTAACACTGTTGATTAAATCTAGCAGTACCCATAACTTCATCAATTAAAATTTAGGAAAACTTCTCAATTGTTTCATATATATAGAACCAAAGTTTCAAGTAATGACTGAAGATGGAATTACCATAAATTGTTGAAGAAAGTGCCATATTAAACCCATTATGGGGAAATATTTATTGAATAGTCCCATGACTATAACACAAATGGGTGGAGTTGATATTGTATTAGGGGTCCAATGATTACAATCATTAAGAACAATGACCTTTAATTTTCAAGACCTCTTCATGATAGTTAACTCAGAAGGAAAGAAAATTGAGCTTAGAGATACCCAAGGGAAACCCTCTAAAGTGATAAGCTTTGATTGAATGATGTGACTACTAAAAAAGGGGCACCATGGTGTAATTTCACAATTATGTTCGCTAAATGTTCAAACATTGTCAATATCATATATGTTATGGGGTATCCATAATACTATCAACAATCATTCCAAGGTATTTGAATTAATAAGGGTCTTCCACCTGTTTGAGATCATGACTATGTTATCCATTTGCAGGTGGGAAGTATAACAGATATAAATGAAAAAGGGAAAATCATACTAGAAGAAACAATAATCCTTGAAACAAGGATTAAGCAACCAAATAAACAAATTATTTTGGAGTACCTCATCAAATAGAAGAACCTACCAATGGAAGAGATTATATGGGAAGATGACTTATTTATACAAAATCACTTGCAATTAGTCAAGTGTTTAGGAAAATACCTGTTTGAAGTGGAGGGATGTGTTAAGCCATATATAAGCCCCGTGTTAACCCTAAAACCCCTTATTAAGCCCTAGACATTGAGTGATTACATTTTTATTGTTATATTGTTATGTAGGTGTTGTGGTGGCTAGAACATCCCTCCAAAAGTTTTCCCGTGCTTCATTTTGGAGCCTCCCTCATAAAAACCCAACAACTTATCTCACACTAGCCCAGGTACTTATGCTTTCATTGAGTTTTATCTTTTGCTTTATATGTTGTGTTTGCTTACTTTCCTTGTTGTCTAACCACAAGTTGACCTCTTAACTTGGTTGTAATTCGGTTCAAGGCTTGCCTTAGTGAGCTGCAAAATCCTAGAGGGAAACCAAAATTGATCTCGGGAAATGCATAGCTCAAGCCAACATTGAGCTTCAGCTCCAAAATTGTGCAGTCCCGGCTGGTAGCTTGCCTTTAGTTGGGAAACTGCGTAGAGCATGAGAGGCAGCCAATGCCACTCAACCCAGGAATTGTGCTGAAGCATTCCCTCAACAATTTCCCAATGCATGTGCCAGTAAGTTGCACATTCCCTCAACAATTTCCCAATGCATGTGCCAGTAAGTTGCACAGTTCTTCCCAGAACTGCGCAATCTCTCCGAGCATGCATGAAAACCTTTCCCAAAAAAACAAAAAATCAAAAATGAGAAAAGCATCCCTAAAACATAGGGATCTATTTTTAGTAGTCAGAGTTACACTTGAGCTATTTTTGGAAACTATCACCATGTATCGCTTTTTCCTAGATTTATTAGATGCCGCCAGATCTCATTTTCACATTCAATCTTGGAGCTCTGGAATTCCTGAAGAGATCTAGGAATCTTCGGCACAATCCTCGCATCTTTTCTAGTTAAGTATTGCTTTTCTAGTATTTTGTTTCTTTTCCTATCGCTTTTGTTTCCTTTGCTTGTGAGAGTGTTGTTTTACCCGTTTTATTGAACGACTCTTGGCATTTTGATTTGTTTTAGCTTGCAAAAGTGATGTTTTAAGTTTTTCATTACCTTTCCCAAGTGTCGCGTGCATAACCCAGTTTTTCATTAATGGTCGTTGTTGTGTCGACCCTATCCATGAGCTTCATTGTTCTTCAGTTTAATCAATTTTGGCACTTGATTTGATTGCATGCATCATCATTCATTTAGATGTGCACCAACCATCACTTACACTTCCAAATATGCTTGTCTTCATGTTGCCCTTGGGTAGATTTAGGCTTCCTTGGCCTAAATCTAGCTCTTCCTGGCATGCACTGTGCATTTCTAGATCTCAAGGCTATGCCTTGGCTCCAGGAATTGCACAGAGACTACCAAGGATTGGCTCCAACTGCACCCTGCATAGTTCCAAGAACCAATCCCGAAGCCTTGGCCAGTGGGATTGTGGAATGCGCAGTTCCAACCAACACAAGCCAAACTGAATTGCGTATTATGCAGTTCCAGTCAGCATCACCTCCCCACTGGCAGTTGGGACTATGCAATGTGCAAATCCAGCTGACAGTCACTCACTTCTGAGATCCAAAATTGTGTAATCCTTCCCAATAGTTGCCTAGTTTGTTGCTTGGTTTGTTCTTGAAGTGATTTTGATTTCAAGCTAACATTTGCATCCCATGAGTGTCCTCTCTGTCTCCAAGTGCAACATTTGTTGAACAGCTCTTCAGCAGTACAACTAACATGGCTTCCAAGAAAGCTACATTAAAGGCGTTGGAAATAATACTGAGAGGGGGGGTGAATTAGTATTATCATATCAATAATTTAATTTTCAAAACTAATTTGTATACGCTACTTCAACTTAGTGAACTAGCGTGTATACGCAATTGTACTTAATGCAACCAACATATATGCAGAGATCTTTTGATTTACCCAAATTATCATGTATTGAACTTTAATCAGTATATCAGGAATTCATTAGACAGTGCAGTAAAAGCAGAATAAAGCATCACACATAAGCAACACACATGAACACCAAGATATAAGGTGGAAACCCAATGTGGGTGAAAACCACCTGTTGCTGTCGTCTCTGTCTTCTTTTAATAACAAGAAAATTATGTTTACAATTTTTGTACTAGTGCAGTCTTATACCAGTACGCAAGCTTCTACCTGCGGAAGGCTACAACCTTCTCTCATCCTCCAGCTTCTACTGGAAGGGAGCTACAACCCCCTAGCTCTTGTACTAGCTAATATGTTTACTAGTATGTAGGTGTCGGCCTACAGAAGGCTACAACCTTCTCTTTTCTTCCAGGGACCACGTTTCATAAATTTTCAGACTGGATCCATCAACAACATCATTCAATATATCTACACCAACCAATCTCCTTTTGAACCAACCACAACTGAATCAATTAATCACTTTGATAACCCATAAATCTGATCATTCAGAATGTTGTTACTAGAATACAGTAACCAAAACCCAAGCCAGAAACCAAAACACTCGAACAGCAAACAAAAGCAACTAAAGCATATTTTATAAGGTATACGCTACTTCCATGTGTTGAACCTGTGTGCATACGCACTTTCCTCAAAGCCAACTAGCGTATATATCTGCAAATATAAATTTAGAATTCTATAGCTATTCCAGACTTTCATTATACCCAGATCATATCATTTACAGAATAATATATGTGTCAGAATTAAGATCTAGAATATACATGAGATAAAACACCTAATTATAGTTCATTTTATGCCTGAAGATCCCGATCCATCATTAGGTCTGATCCCTCATCATTAGTTAAGGTTCATCCTTGGTTTAAATCCAGCAATGCACCATAACCCAGTAACCTGCATACTAGATCTCACACTTCATCAGATATTTGATACTTGCACACATTGGCCTAATGATCTTCTCCTCCTTTTATAGTTTTAAGCCTTTCTCAATACCATGGACCAAAACCACTCAGGACCTACCTTGGACCAAATTCTTAGGGTCAATACCTCAGACCAGGTACCCTAGACCAATAACATGGATCAAAGTACCATGGAACAAATACTTCGGACCAAAAATTTAGTTTTTCAAGGTTTACGCGCTTTTCCTTCTGTGAAAGTGCATGTGTACGTATATGCGACTTCTATACAGTTAACCTGTGTGTATACGCAGCTTGGTGAATGGTGAACCTGCGTATACCTCTCTTTCTTCATTCTGTGAAGACTGATCTGTAATTCTTTGTTATTTACCTGCTATACTATGATCTTTCATCTGAGTGAGTTGCCTTCTGAACTGATTCCTTGAAGCTGCCCTGCATTTCATTACATCTATAAACACTACTGTCATGCATTCTGTCGCATCTGATATCTCTTCTGTAGATTCATCTAGTTACCATATACAAGTGAATTGTTTTGCTACAAGTGGGTTTCCATCAAGTAGAACACATACATCATAATGCCAACAATCTCCCCCTTTGGACTTGATGGCAACAACCACACCAAGTCAATCTCCCCCTTTGACATCAAGGGCAAAGGGTCATGCTCCCCAGAGTGCATGTTGAATTCTCTGATATGTTGAAGTGTGTTGATTGAGCTCCCATGATTGAGTCCATGCTCCCCTTGAGCATAAGCAAAGTCTACAAAAAGATGTTATAAAAGAAGAACATGACTCTATACATGCATCACAAATGACCTTCCTATCACTAATGACTAAGACATCCATCCATCTCCCAACCAAGTGGGGATATATCAATTGTTTATACATGTCAAAAACAAGAAACATTACATCATCCATCCCATGCATAGTGGGGTTACAAATTAGGTCTTTTCATAACCGTTACATTAAAAGATATACATGACATATATAACAGAGACCAAATATATGATAGTCATCAGCAACTATCATATGATCTGCACCATCAGCAGCATCTGTCAACAACATCCATACCAACAACCTGTATATGTCCATCATTAATTCCCAAAATATCATCAACCATGTTCTCCCCCTAAACCCGTTCACTGTCAGATTTGATCATTGCATACGTCAGTAAGGGATATCAAAGCATCATCATCAATCAGATATAAATCAAGTTATCAACAACTTTATGAGGACCAATATATTTTCACATGTTATCAGTAGATTGAAACCATCATCAAATAAAGCAGATAATTGACAAAACCATAGAAACCCCCTTTTTTCTAAGTCTGGCCCACTGCCTTTCTTTTTTAAACCAACATATACGCGACTGTGCCCACAGAAACTCACTTATGTGCGCAACTACACTTTATGAAACTCCCGTATAACCACCTTTCTTTGAAGAAAATATGTTTTAACAGCAAAATGATGCAACAACTACTCCCAGATTTTGCCTAAGATATTCAAATGTCTCTCTGGGTAGTGGTTTAGTGAATATATCAGCAACCTGTTCTTTGGAGGGAACATACTCCAATTTTTTGTGAATTAGTCATCGGAGATTCCACAGTAAGAAGATTTTTCTGCCAATGTTTCGAATCCCAACTGGGATCCATCATCAGGGCAACTTGAAGCTTGTTCAAGAACTTGTTCATGTAGAAAATTATATTTGATGGGTATGTGCTTGGTCTTGGAGTGCATGACTAGATTCTTTGAAATATTGATGGCACTTATATTATCACATAGAATGGAGATGGGTGGAGTACATGTGATCTGAGTATCTTGCAATATTTACATCATCCAAAGTAGTTGTATGCAACAAGATGTAGTAGCCACGTATTCTGCTTCAATTGTAGATAATGCAATTGAACTTTGTTTCTTGCTAAACCAAGACACTAACCTGGAACCCATATAGAATGCACCACCACTAGTGTTTTTTTTGTCATCAATACTTCCTGCCCAATCTGCATTTGTATATGCATGAAGTGTAAGATTTGTATCTCTAGGATATCATAAACTAAAGTTCTGTGTTCCTTGAAGATATTTGAAAATCCTTTTGACTGCTTGAAGGTGTGATTCCTTTGGATTTGCTTGGAATCTTCCAACTATTCCCACTGCATGCATGATGTCCAGTCAGGTACCTGTTAGATAAAGCAGACTGCCAATCATGGATATGTAAGTTGGTTGATGTACTACTGTTGATTCATCATTTAAGCTAAGACTGCATCCTATTACCATTGGGGTACATACTAGTTTAGAATCTCCCATGCCATACTTTTTCAGGATTTGTTTGAGATATTTGGTTTATGAGAGAAAAATACCATCTTTATTTTGTTGAACTTGTAGACCAAGAAAGTAGGTAAGCTCACCAAGCAAGGACATTTCAAATTCTTGCTTCATTATTGAAGCAAAATTCTAACTCATGGATTCTACATTGCTACCAAAAATGATATCATCAACATAAACAACAATTATTAGCAATTTACGAGTGTCAATCTTTGTATATAGGTTGCTATCTGCTGACCCCTTTGAAAATCCCTGTTGGTGGAGATATTTGTCAAGATAGTAATACCAGGCCATTGGAGCCTATTTTAGACCATAGAGAGCCTTTTTGAGTTTGCATACAAGTTTTGCATCATTTCCAAGAATGAATCCATCTGGTTGTTCAATATAGACTTCTTCTTCTAAATCTCCATTAAGAAAGGCATATTTTACATCCATTTGGTATACTTTGAATTTCTGAAAACTAGAAAGAGCAAGAAACATTCTTATGGCTTCAATTCTAGCAACAAGTGAAAAAGTTTCTTCAAAATCTATACCTTCTTGTTGATCATATCCTTTTCAAACAAGTCTAGCTTTGTTCCTGATAACTTCTCCATTTTCGTTCAGCTTGTTTTTGAATATCCATTTGGTTCCTATGATATTCTTATCATGAGATCTAGGAACTAGTTCCCAAGTATTATTCTTTCCAATTTGCTCAAGTTCTTCATTCATGGCCTTGACCCAACATTCATCTCTGCATGCTTCATTTACATTTTGAGGTTTAGTGGAAGATAGTAATGCTAGATAGCTTGAGGCTTCGGAAATAGTTCTTCTCGTCTGCACACCTGCCCCTTTTTCCCCTAAAATTTGAGTTTCTGGATGATTTTTCTAAACATACCTGGACAAAGCCTTTTCTTCTATCGTTATCTCTTCTTCTGGTGCCTCATTGGTTTCTTCTTCAGAATCCGTATGATTTGATGTGGGAAAATGATCCTCATATTCTTCATTGTCATAATCTTCGGTTTTTATCTGTTTTGGATTTTCGCATGCTTCATCAACCACAACATCAATACTTTCAATAATTTTCCCAAGTCTTTTATTATAACATTTATATCCTTTACTTCGGGAAGAGTAGCCAAGAAGAATACCTTCATCTACTCTGGGTTCAAACTTACCCAGTTTTTCATCAGTCTTTTTGATGTAACATTTGCTTCCAAAAACTTCGAAGTATTTTACAGTAGGAGTCTTACCATACCAAATTTTATGTGGATCTTGAGCGTTGTTTACCCAAACATCTCCTTAGTTGAGAATAGTGACAGTGGCAAATGCAGCTTCACCCCAGAAGGTTGCAGGAGTTCCAGATTCATCTAGCATAGCACAAGGCATTTGTTGAACAGTTCTGTTCATCCTTTCTACCACTCCATTTAGCTGAGGAGTCATTGCGGTGGAGAACTGCCTTTTTATTCCATGTTGTTCACAAAACTCAAAGAATTCATCTGAGGCAAATTCCCCTCCTCGATTAGATCTGAGGCATTTTATTTTGCGATCTGATTCATTTTCAACCAAAGCTTTGAAGGCTTTGAACTTTTCACATGCTTCATCTTTATGCTTTAGAAGACCTATCCAACACATTCTGGAAAAATCATCAATGAAGAATGTTACACAGTAATTTGTCACCATTGGTCACCGTACCTGTTACCCCTGTTTTCGTACATTGGAGGATACATTCCGGGACCTGTGAGCAGTGACATAGCCTAAAAACACTTGCATTATGTTCC
>APFE030844039.1:0-10513 GCA_000404065.3 Pinus taeda
TGTTAATTAACTTGTTAATTAACAAATGAGCAACTTTGGAACTCACCATTAAATTATATATTTATTTAATTAATACTCATTTACTTCCATCCTAACGACCGATTACCTTATTAATTTGACTAAGAATGAATATGATTTATTTTATTTTATTTATTTAATTTTAATAACATTCAGAATTTCAATTATTCTCGCAGGTACCATTGGTACCTAAGTTTACTTATTTTAGAGTAATATATTATTAATAGGATTATTAAAAGAAAAATAATAATATTTAATGTGTTAATATAATTTTGACCTTGACTTAAGGTTCAAAATAGCCGTTAATTAGCCGTTAGGTAGCCATTGGAGTCTCTGCACAGTCTATTTAACATGCTAGGCTAGATTTGTTTCTTCAACTTGTCCTGACGATGAACCACACTAGTTGGTTCGAAACGCGTCGACAATGATCTTTTTCATGTGATTTTATGCCAAAGCTCTTCTTATAAATTTAATGGATCACAGAAGCCTCAATTCTACAAAACATAATCAATTTCACTAAATATTGCTTGTCTGTAAAATATGTCCAACTACAAAGAAAGATGTCATAGAGAGAAACATATTATAGAGATATTACGATAAGTTATTCCATTTTTCAAAAAGGTTTTGTAAGATTGAAAATACAGCGTGACATGTAACCTGTAACTTGTGAAGCTAAATATATAAGATTCATTTGTTCTGGAGAGCTAAAAGTTAAGATTTTCGATGAACTTGTTGTGAACTGAATGTTAATTCATGTGGTCAATGGGAATGGAGTATACGCCTTGAACTTGATCACCATCAAGATCCTTGTAAAGAATGAAGCCAAAGTCCACTTGTTGATATCCTATCAACAGATTTATTATATTCTTTGTAGGTATGTTGGAATATGATCTCCTAAAAGTGGTGTTTTGTTTCTTTGATTATATGCTTCCAAGTAACTAGATTTAGGACTTATAATTGAGCAACGCTTATCAACCAATCAATAACACATTTGGAGTCACCAAGAATCAGAATTATTTTAATGTTTTTCAGCTTAGTTAAAGTCATGAGAACCCAAACAACTATTAGTTGTGCTTTAGTTTTAGTCCCAGATCCAAGGCCAATTTTGAAAAGGACAGATTTGTTCTCTAGAAACTGAATTAATCACCCTCCTCCACAATTATTCCCTTGAGCATCTCCATTAAAAAACAAATAGGAAGATCAAGAGAGATAATAGGGTAATGTAATCTTCTTGGAACTTTTCTAAATTGTAAATGGATATATTCCCTAAACAGGGAAATATTTTGGAAGTTTGTGTAAGGGTACAAATACTATCATTTCTAAAAATGATAATATTCCTTAATAGCCATATGCCCCAAGCCACAAAGATAGGAAGATGGTAGAGATAATAGTATTTTTTCACCCAAAAACATAGAATTTCCTTAAAGGAGGTCCAACCCTAGTTTCCCTGAATGCTCAAATTTCTATGAGTAATAAAACATTTGGTAAATAGGAGGTCTATAAATTGTTCATGATGTATGCATGGATCACATCCATTTTATCCCATGAAACCTGTTTTCTAAAGGTTCTTCCATGTCAAAATTTTGTTCTGAAGTACTAAGTAAGTGAAGCATTTTATCTTGTTCGGGTGGTGCCATTTCTGAATAAAATTATTCCTCCATCCATAATTCGACTCTACCTCAGAATGAGTGATTTCTTCACAAGAAAGTCAAGCTTTTACCTCACTAGAAGAGTCTTCCCAGCTCTAGATCAACAAGTCTTCGGAATTTTTTAATCTTGCCCCATTTTGAATTATCTCTTTTATGAAAATATTTGATTCCTCAACTAATGAACCAACTAGTCCTAGCTCAATGGAGGTCAACGAATAGATGTTGGAGGGAAAAGAGGAATCTCCTATTTTTATATTATATAGGTAGAAAAGACCCTTTGAGTTAAATAATGAATCAACTCAGAGGATAGCTTGAAGACACAGGCACCACCAATAAAAGGATCCCTGCCAAGGACTACTTACTTTCCATCCCCAATGTTCCATGTTAGCCAGTTGAAGAGGAAGGGGAATGAGGCAGTGAGTGCTTTCCAGACAATGGAGCCTCTTTTGACTAGTGTTTTAGCATGACCTCTAAGCCAGTCCACTACCAATTGATTTTTTAGATATTTACCTTTTATAACCTAGCTCCAAAGTCCCTCACCAAATAGGCCTCTCTGCAGATATTTTAGTGTCAAAGCTCTTACAAACTAGATTATATTTTTAAATCCCTATCCTCCCAGCCTTTTAGGGGTAGATAGGACTAACAAATTGACTAAATGAATCCCTTCCTTACAATTTTTACCACTCCAAGGAAGCTAAACATCAATTGTCTAATGGAGTTAAGGATGGCTAAAGGAATCCTAGCTAAAGACAACCAAAAGACAGGAATATTTTCCAACACTTATTTAACAAGTATCATTTTTCCCCCCAATGACAACCAATTGTAACACCACAAGTTTATCTTTTGTTCTACTTTTCTGATTATCCATGTCTATTCCCCTTTATATTCATAAAGAAACCAAGGTACTTCATTCCATTTTCCAGAGATAATACGTAAGGGCATAAAATTCTAAATAGCCGAGAGGATGCTTGGGCTGACTCTGAATTAATGAGAAGTGAATTTATTTAGATTGATCTCCATTCTAGTTGCACTGCAAAAAATATTTATAATTCTATGAAATTTCTGCCATTTTGAAACAGTCGGCAAACCCAGAAATAGTACATCATCCACGAACATAAGATGTTATATTATTTGTATTCCATTCAACAACTTATATGATGTTATCTTGGCTATATGTTTTAAGTTGCCATTAAGGGGGAATATAATATAGTGTAATTTTCTTCCAAATATGTTTCATTATAGCCCATGATGTAATGATTTGTCTGGCGACAAAATTTATTGTTTTATAAATTGTAAGAACATCATTCTTACATAACTCCTCCGTAGATTTTCTCCCATATATTTTATTTCTTACATCTATTTATATTTGTATGATGACTTCCATAGGAATTAATTAGATAAAATAAATCTTGGTTATATACTTTTACATGTTTTTCTTAGTCTTTTATGGTATAAGAGCATGTTGTCTAGATGTAACTCCTTGGATAAAAATCATTTCAAATTTGTTTGACATTAACTTTAGGTAGATATGTATTCTTCACATCTATTAGTTTACCACTTTATATATGATTTTTAGAGCCTTACTTTTTCATAGATATCTGCAAATTAAATCTACTACCACGTGCTCGGTTCTTCAAAGGGGAAGTCGTATTTTATTGGGGAGAAGCAATTATCCCATGTCAGAAGCCAGAGTGGGAGCCTGGAGGACAGGAGAGTCCATTTCCCAAACAACAATTGATCAGTTAGCGAGAGAGACAATAGTACGAGTTGTGTGATGCAAAATTGTGTAGGCTAATACAGGGACTGCACAAAGGCAACAGAGAGCAACACATCTTGAGCTAAGATCGGTGTCGGATCACTGGTGGAAGTGAGATTTTTCTGACTAGATCTTTTGCCAGTCATTTCTTTGTATGGATTGCTAGATTTGAGCATCCATAGTCTTGTACTTAGATTTGCTACTGCATAATAATAAAACCCTCAATTGTTGCACAGTTTTCCCAAGTTGGGTTTTTCCGAGGAATTTGGTCCAAAAATAACTGTGTATTTGTGTGTGTGTGCATCTATTCATCTAGCATTATTAGTTTTGATATTTACCATAGGATGCAGTAAATAATTTGTTAAGTGCATTTAACAAATAGAAGAAACTTAATTAGTTGTTGTTGTAGGATTTCGGATTTCAGAATTTTCACATGGTATCAAAGCACAAATCGTAAACCAAAGAGATTAGTAGCAGAAGGGATGAGGAATTTTGAATCTCTATAGAGGCAGTAGTTCGAAAACCTCAAGAGGCAGTGCAATCCTTGGGCTACTAGGGTCAGTTTTTTAGGAAAATTTATTTCTCTATGAGAGTCGATAGATAAATTAGATTTTCCATATCAAGGTTACGAGAGGCAAAGGGAGACGTAGTGTTTTCCTTTTAGAGAAAATCTTTAGCTAGGACACGGTTATTTTGCAACAGTTTGCTAGTGCAAAATAGCGTCAGGAAAGAAGAGCACACACCAAGGGAATTATTTTCTTACGGGACTTCTAGTCCAGAAGTTCAATTTTTCCTAGCAGAGTAGTAGTAGCTATGAGCAGATTTTCCCACTCCAACAGGGAGTGCATAGAGCTAGTCAGCAACTGCGTAGAGGAGAAGAGGAGGAATTTGACATTTTTACAAAGATAGCATCAACAAGGCTGAGAGATCAAGATCGATTGGAGGGAGCCTCCAACTATGTGATCTAGAAGGCAAGAATTTCCTATCTTCTAAATGAGTATGATCTCAAAGCTTACATCGATAGTGTGGTAGTTGTACCCGTAGATGTAGATCCGTTGAAAGCCTATAAGAAGGAGATGGCGAAAGCAAAGAGGTTGATTCTCGATGGGGTTCGAGATCATGTGGTGTCTCACATGGCTGGGAAAGATACTGCCCAACAGATGTGGGAGGCACTTGCTATGCTATACGAGGGATATTCCAAGTAGCAGAAGATGTATCTTGAGAAGAAGCTGAGATGCATAAGGATGTAGAAAGGGCAATGCATAAACCCCTTCCTCACTAGGCTTCAGAATATCCGAGACCAATTGTCTCCATTAGGGTCAGTGCTTCAGCCAAAAGAATTGGTGTGGTTTGCTCCCAATAGCATTTCCGAAGAATGGCAAGTCCTCGTCTAGATCATTCTTGGAATAGAAAAGTTACCATATCGGGATCAAATGTGGGTTGATCTGCAACAGGAGGAGATGAGGCAAGATTTGGTGAAGAGCACCAATAGTGGCACTAGCAGCAGCAGTAGGACAAAGCAAGTGAAGGAAGAAGAGAAGGTGGCCCTCGCATCAAAGAGGCAGCAAGAGAAACATAAGAGGAAGAAGGACATTTCCAAGATCAAATGCTTCAGATGTGGTGAGCTTGGACACTACAGCACTCAATGTCCTCTTAGAAAGAAGGACAAAGAGGAGAAGCAAGATCAACAGGTTGCATCCATGGAGATCGACAGGTTTTCCTCCAGATTGGAGGAAGAGTTTGTTATGATCATCGATATACCTCCAAGAACGAGGTGGGGTGATTTTGTTTTGTAGCCCCAGAGAGCTACAGATGAGGAGGATTCTTGAGGAGGTCTACCTCATGAATCAATACCTTGCTACGGGAGCCTGTAGCATGCAGTAGCATGAAGGATTAGTGGCAGACGATGCAGTCAGATGCCAGAGTGACAGATGCAATGGCTAGTAGCGATCAGATACTAGGAAACATAGTGTAGAGTTGGCAGTAGTGTAGTTGGCACAAAGCGGAGTCAATAGCAGCGCAGAGGCTTCAATGACAATGCAGAGACTAGCAATGGTCAAAGACTCGGGAGATAGATGCATCATACTAATCACAGTTGATTCAGTATTTTGGATGTTTTTCAGTTGCAGTGCAGATGCAGTGTTGGCAACAATTCAGCAAGGCCAGTAGCAGCACAAATGCAGTGTTTATCAGAGATGCGCAGTAGTTGGTGGGCAGCAGCAACGTGACAGGAGGTGGTGCAGAGACAGGGTGTTGCTTCAGTGGGTTGCAACGCTATGATACATTCCTTGCTAAGAGGGAGTGTTAGTTTTTGTATCATGGGTTGTGTTCTAGCCACAAATTTGGTGGAGAGGCTAAAATACATGTATTCTCCAAAACCCATAAATCATTTCTGAAAATTCCACCTAGAGATGACTTAATTAAAATAATTAATATTTTTTTAATGGTTCCTAAGTCTAAACTTAGGAAAATTGATTAAATAAAGGGTATTAATTGAGTCATGGTGAGAATCTTCTAGAAGAAGACATGGATCAAGTTCTAATTAATCATAGACATTGATTATGTTTTGATCTTGGTTGTTGATGTCTCAACAAGGGATTATATGAAGAAATTCGACAGGGGTTGGAGAACACACTAGAGACACCAAGGAATTCAATTTTGCTGAGAAATCGATCTCCAGAGTAGCAGCATTCAATTGTCGGAGGTGATTCAGTAAGATCGAAGCAGTGAGAGAGGGGTAGGGATAGTAAGGCTGGAGGGATATTGTCTAATCCAGTGAGTGCATAGTAGAGAGACAATGAGTTCCACAGAGAGGCAGCGCAGAGCAGAGAGGCATCACAGTGCTTCAAAGGGGAAGTTGTATTTTGTTGGGGAGAAGCAGTGATTCAGTGCTAAAAGCTGGAGTGGGAGCCCAGAGGCCAAGAAAGTCCATTTCCTAGACAACAACTAATCAGTTAGCCAGAGAGATGTTGGTTCGAGTTGTGTGACGCAAAACTATGTAGGCCGACCTAGGGACTACACATAGGCAATAGAGAGCAACTCATCTTGAGCCAAGGTCAGTGTCAGATCATTGGTGGAAGTGGTGAGATTTATATCACTAAATCTTATGTTAATCGTTTCTCTAAATGGATTGCTAGATTTGAGCATCCATAGTCTTGTACTCAGATTTACTATTGCATAATAATAAAACCCTCAATTGTTGCACTGGTTTTCCCAGGTTGGGTTTTTCCGAGGACATTGGTCCAAAAATAACTTTGTATTTGTGTGTATACGCATCTATTCTTCCAACATTATTTTTCTTCCACATTATTGTATTTGTGAAGGTTGTAGTGTATTGGTTGCGATATTTACCATAAAATGTAGTAAATAATTTGTTCAGTTCATTTAACAAATAGAAAAAACTTAATTAATTATTGCATTAGAATTCCAAATTTTCGAATTTTCACACATACATCATTATTTCTTTAGATATATATATATTTTTTCCCCTTGGGAAAAATCATAATTTTATTAAAAATAACAAAATACGAAAGTGCATATCCAACAAGCAGCACAAAAGTCTGCTGTCAAAATAGAAAAAAAACCAAAAAATATAGTACAAATGGGGAGGAAATCATGTTTTCCTCCCCTTTTTCTTCTCAACCTTTCGCCACTCCCCCAAAGTCTGAGAGGATGAAAAAATACTAGAGAAGAGTCCTCCACTATGCAAGGATTATGCTTGTCTGTATCAGAGTGATCTGGAGAATGTTGTCTTTTAGCTCCGCTAGTCTCCTCGATATCTGGTATCTTCTCCGGCAAAGAGTCCATCAATTCTTGTGCTGCAATTTTCTCAGATTCTGGGGACTTGTGTATTTGATTGTTAGCTATGGGGATGGATGTCGTGGCTTCTTCCCCAATAGGATCATCATCATGTTCAGGTGGAGGGTTAACTGTCTCCTTGTCCTCTGTTTCTTCTTCTGGATTCACTGTGCATTGCCAGCCTTTTGGTTTTTGTGCTTGTTTCTTGTTTCTTTTGTTTTCTCTTTTGACTTGTGGACAGTTATTATGGAGGTGACCTGTTTGTTGATAGCCTCGACACCTGAAGGTCGTGCTTTCATAATCTAGTGGTTGTTTCCACTATGTGTTGTTATGGATCAAAATTATGTTGTCAAGTAGCCCTTGACTAAGATCAACCTCCACACAGATTATGGCAAAAGTATGTATGCATCTAGCAATTCATTCCACGTCTTGCTTGATGTATTTACCTATCGTGTTCCCCATTGCTTCAAATACTTTGGGAAGCCAGAAGTGTAATGGGAGGTTGTGAAGCCTGACCCATACTGGCATTTTGGAAACAACCATTGAGGAGGGGTCAAATCCCGGGAACCAGGGGGTCATGAAGAGTCCAGCATTGCCCCAGAACCATGGCCCCTCATGGAGGACATATTCTTTTTCCTTGACCGTGTCGAATTTGACAATAAAAAAACCTTTGGAGCACAAATGGATGTCACAGTTTGTTGTCCATGTGGAAAAGATCTATTGTCTTAAATCATTTGTTTTGGCCCAAAAGCCATTGAATCTGCATATGATAGCCATTGAAGAGAAATCAGTGTAAAAATTGTTTACCTCAGGCAAATCGATTGTTAGTACTAGAGTCTGCGTTCTTTGCTCCACAATATAGGATCTTGGTAGATCTTGTGTTGGTGTTGGCTTGTTGGTGGCTTCCCCCTTCCCTTTGACGACATCCTTGAAAGAACTTGTGCCCTTTGAGCAAGATCCAAAGCTTCCACCTCTCAGCCTTGTGCTTTGTATGATGGTTGAGTCTCACACAATGCCATAGTGCTGCACTGTATATTTATCTTGTAGAATTTGTCCTGAATATACCAAGCTTAGCAAGTTTGAGCAAGATGCCTAAATCTTCTTGTATTTCATCCTTTATATTTTTTATCAACATCCTTGTCCAGATTTGCTTGTAAATCGTATCCCCTGACAAGGTTCTGATGAAAATTTGTGTCCGTTCTTGGCCAGGGTCCTTGATGGCTAGTTTTGTTTTTTTTTTTGCCCGGAATCTTCTGCTATTTGGGTCACCGATGCAATTAGGGGTGCAGGCTCACCAAGGTCATTTTTCCACTGCTCATATAAAATACCCACAGGTCCTGTGTGTATCAGGGAAACCCTGACCACTCGACGAATGGCATTTTTGATGGAGAGGGCCCGAGTCTTGTATTTCTTCTCTGCCTTGAAATCATGCTCCCACGTCTATTCAGGGGTGTACAGGGGTGCATCAAAGCACTTGTACCACAACCCTATGCTCCCGCCCCTTTCTTGTTTGTCAACCTTTCCTTTGAAAATTTGCCTGAGAATGGTGGTTCGGTCTTCCCGTGGCCGTCCGAGGAGGGGCAGTGATTTAATCAACCGCTTCTCCTTCAATATATCGCAGGCATTACTGCCTTGCCAGACTGTTTCTCCCACTATGTTTTATACTGCGTCTCGAAACAGGGTAAGTTCTGTTTGTTTTGAATCTATCAGCCCAAGGCTCTGTGATTTGGATCTCAGTGTCGCCCAATGAATACCACCTTCAGCCAAGAAGGGAGAATCCCCCTCTGGCCACTGTTTGAGTTGATCCGCACCTTGGGTCTCCTTTCCTACTAATGTTTCAGACCAAACCGTTGGCGGTAATACATGCGCTGCATACTCGGCTGCCAGTCTCCTAACTGTTCCATTGCAGCACTAATCTCTGGGAGTGGCGACGATGCCAAACTTCCTCTCTGTAACCCTAGCCATTCTTTTTTTCCGCAACCTCACACACCTTAGGTATATATCACCACCAAATAACTTATAATATTTACGTTTGTACACATATACAATATTACAAAAATCTAATAAAAATATTTTAAAAACACCTCACAAATAGCATTCTAATAATTATCATTACAACACCAAATATAAAATTACATATCCACTAAACATCATTAAAACACATTCTTGATTTTTTTTTTTAAGTTAAAGGTAAGTAATCAAATGTCAATTCTCGCACAAATCATTCATTTGTCACATAAATCTCCTTAATTGTCCAACAAATTCAAATATATTGAAAACCAAAACATAGATTAGTTCATTAAATAGAAGAAAGCAAGAGATTATTTCATTGCATAGAAAAATGGATAAAAATTGGATAATTGAATTTCACAATTAAAAATATATTTGGGATGTCTATGAATTTTGAAACCACGAAACATTCCACTTGTAAAATTGAAAATAAAACGTAAAGATGTAGAACATAATAAAGACCAGAAGAAACATATTAGATATGATTATGAGATGAAAACCCAAAGATAGGTAAGATTATGAATTTTCTTTATTAATTCAATAGGATTTTCACCTAATCTTTGGTTATAAGAGTTTTAATTATTAATGTGGTTCAATAGGATTTTCACTTAATTGTTGGTTATAAGTTGTTAAGTTTTTAATTAAAAATGTAAAGATTAGAACCTAACAAAGACCAGAAGAAACATATTAGATATGATTATGAGATGAAAACCCAAAGATAAGTAAGATAGTAGGTAAAATAAAAGTACGAATTTGCTTTATTAATTCAATAGGATTTTCACCTAATTGTTGGTTATAAGTTTTAATTATTAATGTGGTTCAATAGGATTTTCACTTAATTGTTGGTTATAAGTTGTTAAGTTTTTATTAAAAATGTAAAGAGGTAGAACATAATAAAGACTAGAAGAAACATATTAGATATGATTATGAGATGAAAACCCAAAGATAGGTAAGATAGTAGGCAAAATAAAAGTGCGAATTTTCTTTATTAATTCAATAGGATTTTCACCTAATTATTGGTTATAAGTTTTAATTATTAATGTGGTTCAATAGGATTTTCACTTAATTGTTGGTTATAAGTTGTTAAGTTTTTATTATTAATGTGGCTTTAAGGTTTTATTATTAACGTGGGTATATGAATTCATCTACAATGTCAAAATTTGCAATTGCAACTTTATATTTTCAAACATATTTTTTCATTGTTAAATTTATCAAATAACATACCAAAACTAATAGAATGTTCCAAAAAAATTTAGACTAAATAAATTAGTTCCAATAACAC
>APFE030844039.1:10875-34643 GCA_000404065.3 Pinus taeda
GGTTTAACACAATAATTTTATATTCAAGAGAAAACAGATTTTCCTATGTATGTAATTCACCTCCCATAGTTGTTATATCCACTATCTTTTAGAGCATTTCTAGTTCACTTGCTTGTAAATGGGGATGGATTTTTAGATCCTACCTCTTTAGAATGGTGGCAATGGATAGTTCTTGTGATATTCCCTCTTGAACCCCTCTTTTCCTATCTTGTAGACTACCTCTGTGTGCCATGTAGATTACTCCTGTAGACTGTTCTTGTAGGAATTCATGTGCATTCTCCTTTAGAAATTCTCTTGCAGAACGATGGATCCTTGTTTCCGGTGGGTGGCCAGAGTTATAAGCGCGACTTGAGTGAGGGAGTTTCAAGGAGTTGGAATGCATGAATGCATGCAAATGATTTTTGTTTTCCACTCCTCGTAATCAGCTCCCACCTCGTAGATCCATAGTTAACCACTTCTTGTCCTACTCCTCCTATGTCTTTGAGTTGACTACGACCATGTGTGAGAGGACACCCAATTTTGTATGTGATGACTGAACGAAGGTGGCCAAGTTAACTGGCCAAACCAACTACCTCATAACCTTTACAACTTTTGATCAAATTATGCATATGAGTGAGTGAGCGGGATACTTCCCTGTGGTCTCGATGCCATGTTGCAATTGTCGAAGATCAGATGTGCTGCATTGTCACTATTCTTCCTCTTCAGCTAGTTGTTGGTTGATGTATGTTGTCTGCTGTCTAGATCATCTTAGTGAAGACCTATAGCTGATGATTGATATTTTGTGGGATAGGCTGCTAGAGGACCTAACCAACTGTTATGAAACCAACTCACAAAAAAGATAGAAAAGATAGATCAATGCCTTATAATTTAGCCTCTTCGAGGCGCCAACTTCCTTTACATTACATAAATGAATAATTCTTCGATGATACAAATGAAAAGACCTCCTTTCTATATATAGGAGTCTAAGGGGTCATAATATAATCACAGCCGACATAACAATAATTATGTAATGGCACAATAATAACAATAGTGGGCTTCTATGGGGCACAATAGTAACAATATGAGGACACATGGTACCATCAAATATATACGGGAGGGTATTGCGCTGTACTAATAACAATTAAAGGGTTACACTAGTTTAGATATGGCCTTAAACATGCCCCTCTCCTTTCAAAAAAGTTGTTGTCATCCTCAATGCTTGGAGTAGTTCTTGATGCTTCTGTATAAAAATTTTGTCCTCCCATGTGGAATCTTCAGCAGGTAAGTTCTTCCACTTGATGAGATACTCTGAAATTGATTGATTTTGTAGTTGTCGGGTTCTTGTTTTTGTGACTGCTCCAGGTTCCAATATGATTTTTCCTTCCTCTTCAATTTCTGGCAATATTGTTTGAATTGGGATCTTCTCCAACTTTTGAATGAGTGGCCACACTTCTTTTTCCTTCTTCCATTCATCCCTTGTTTTGTTTATCCAATCTGGTTGGATAATAGAAATAGCACAAAACAATGCTTCCACATCCTCATCCTTTCTTGAGAGTGCATATGCAACAAAATGTTGCTTCCCTTTTCTGTAGATGATGTCAAAGTCATAACCCAACATATTTGTGACCCATTTTTTCTGTTCTTCTAAAGATAATATTTGTTCAAAAAAATATTTAAGTCTATCATGATCCATTTTTACCTTGAAGTGTCTTCTCATTGGGTAAGGTCGCCACTTCTTAAGTGCATGTAGTATTGCCAACATTTCCCTCTCATAAATAGCTTGCTTGAGAGGTAGCCGTAAAAATACTCAATCACCTACATCAAAACATTTTTCACTGCGATGTTGATATGTCTATTGTTTCATTTGATTTTGCACCAAAGTGGTGTTATCCTTTAAAAGTTGGAGAACTTGTTGTTGATGCTCGATGTGATCTTTCACTGCTTGAATATTTTTCTTTTTGATATGTCCTTCTATATTGAGAGTTTGAGGAGGGGTAATTTCTTCCAGTGCATTACAAGATATGGTCAGATTCATTTCTTGATGCTCTATGTGATCTTTCACTTCTTGAACATTTTTCTTCTTGATATGTCCTTTTATCTTGATAGTTTCAGGAGTGGTAATAATTCCGGCGAATGCATTACAAGATATGGTCAGATTCATTTCTTCTTTCTTGATGTGGTCTTTCACTTCTTGAATCTTTTTTCTTCTTGATATGTCTTTCTATCTTAAGAATTTGATGAGTAGTAATTCTTTCTAATGCTTTACAAGATATGGTCGGATTCATTTCTTCTTTCTCTCGGGTTGGTTCCTGATGTCTATCCTCTTCTTTTGACATTTCTTGATCTTTTTCTTCCTCCTCTCCACAATCAATGTAAAATAATTTATTCTCAGTACACTTATGACCTTTAATGTATTTGTTATCACAATTGTAACAAAGTCATTTTTCTCTTTTTTTCTTCCAATTGTTGTGATGTAACCCTTGTAGCTTGTGGAAGGCTAGGAGAAACAACACTTCCATCTTTATATTTGTGAGGGGTAGACTTCCTCGTTGCCATAATTTTGCTTTCCACTTTGTTACAAAGCCCTTTTGCTCTTTTTTCTTCCAATTGTTGTGGTGTTGCTCTAAATAAGGTGTTGCTCTTTGTATCCTCATAATGTGCTATCATTTCATCCACGAAAATTGACCACATAACAAGTCGTTTATGAAAACAAAGCCCTTTATACCATAAAAATCGATCCGATTCTAAATATGAAAATGCAATACATATCTTTTGTAAGAATTGCACCTCATGTAGATCAAAATATTGCTCCATCTGTAGTATCCAATTTACCAGATCCTTACCATCAAACTTCCTCATATCGTCTTTTCTTGATTTTAGGAGCTCGATCTTGAAACAATTGTAACTCTGTAATTTCGGATCTCCCAATTCTAAAATTGCGACCCGCAGTGGCCCTCTGCGTCCTTTTTTTAATGCTATCAATCTAATCGAAATTGGGTTCTCCAAGAAAGAGTTATGCACAATCTCCCAAGATGACCTGATTATATCTCTTTTCAGAAGAGCTAACTTGTATGAAGTGCCACGTGTCACTGTTTTGACTTTCAGATCTGAAAAATATACACAAAAAACTACAGTCTGTCCTCTTTTTGTAACTTCTTACAAAATATCAATCTGATGCTCAGAGAGACAGTTATGACGATTTTCCCCAAGTCACTTGTTTGGGATGTAATTCGGGAGCTTGCAAAAAACCTAAATGTCTTGGACTGTATCTCCTAAAATATAGCGAAACAAGATCTAAAATTCGGACCCAAGGTTTAATGAGATTTAGACTCAAATGGGTTTTTTCTTAGCTTCTGAAATGGCGCAGAGAATTAAAAAAAAAAAATATAATAAAAAAAAAAAAAAAAAAAAAAAAAAAAAAAAAAAAAAAAAAAAAAAAAAATTTTATAATGAAATTTCCACGAAGGACCTGTGTGGAGCAGCGAAACCCTAAGATCCAAAGCTCTATACCAAATGTTATGGAACTACTCACAAAAAGATAGAAAAGATAGATCACGCCTTAGATAAAGCCTTTTCGAGGGGAAACTCATTTACATTACACAATGACATTTTGGATGATTAAAAATGCAAGACCTCATTTCTATATATAGGAGTCTAAGGGGTCATCATATAATCAGAGCCGACATAACAATAATAATGTAAGGGCACAATAATAACAATAATGGGCTTCTATGGGGCACAATAATAACAATAAGTGGATTGTATTAATAATAATAAGGGGTTACACTAGTAGTATAGGTGCCTAATAGAGGTGTTACGCTGGTTTTCAAAAATGAGTTTGTTTTGAACTTTCCAAAAGCCCCAAGCTATGAAAACATGAAGGGATTTGTAAGGGCACATCATTTGATCACCAAGCCAGACAATCAGAAAAGGTGTTGTACAGACTAGGCTCCAGGAAGTGGAAGTGAGACAACACATGAGACAATAACAACATGGAGAAAGAGAACTGAAAAAAGAGATTGTTTATAGATTCTAGTCCATTTAGACAAAGACAACATGAGTTAGGACAACTGAAGCCTTTATGCAAAAGATTATCCCGGGTGAGGACACGTTTCTCCAAGAGGAGCCAACCAAAGCACTTGAGCTTTAGACGAATTGGTCAGTGCCATAGCTTCCTGGTCCACCAATTTGGATGGGCATGGGTGGTCCTACTAAAAATATATTCATAAGCCAATTTTGTTGTAAGATGTTCAGATATTTTGTTCCAAGACCACACAATGGAGTCATTAGCATCTGAGAGAAATATCCCATTTGATGTGAGGAGCTTGATGAACAGATTCCATTCCAATGCTAGGGAGCCATGTAAATCCAAATCTGAAGTAGTTTTCCATTTGCCAAACTGCATGCCCTAAAAAATGTCGACTAAATCCTGAGCTCAAGGGAGAAATAATAGCCCAAAGGCCCTCCCAAGTAGGAACTTTTTCGAATAATAATGCCATGACCATTTCCGACTTTTTCTAGATTAGCCCTTCAAATACCCATGGAAGAACCATTAATAGAACTTTCCAGATGGGTGACCCTAAGTAAGATTTGAGCACAAAGCCTGCTCAAAACCATTCCTTGAAGGATTTGTTTTGAAGGTATTTTGCAGAGATTAATCTGCTCCATAATCCAGAATATGAAACAGTGCTATAAAGGCTTTTCATTGCAAGAGCACAACGAAAATAATTGATATTTTTAAAAAACCAACCACCCATATTCTTTGGAGTGGCTAACAGCTTCTAATATACCGGATGGATAATTGCCTTTGTTTTCTTAGTAGTCCAAAGAAAGCTATAGCCGACTTGTCGAATTTTGTTTACAATGGATTTTGAGATTTTTGAAATTGTAAACCAATAAACGGGTATGTTTTCAAGGATTGCTTTTAGTAGGCTTTTTCTACCACTAAGAGATAGCCAGTGTTAGCACCAATGTTTAATTCTTTGTTCCACACGGTTGACCAGTGAATTCCAATCTTATACTTGATTACAATTTGCTTTAGGGGGGAGCCCAAATAAGAGAAACCTTTGCCAGAGAACCCATCTTAAAAGGGAGGAAATTGTTGACATCTAAAATGACCTATTGTTGGGTATGACGGTGATAAAAGGAGGACTTTTGGACATTGATTTCCATACCTATAGTAGAACGAAAAGAGAGGAAAATGTGAGAGAAGGCTCCCTATTAAGTGATTGTTCCTTCCCCAAATATTGTTGATTTTTGGTAAAGCATCAGATGTGCTCTAGCCATGAAAATTGGCGGAGAGACTAAGCACATGGGATCTCCAAGAGCCAGAAATCGTTTGGAGAAATTCCACCCGAATGAAAATATATTAAAATAATTAATATTTTTAATGAGTTCCTAAGTTTAAACTTAAGAAAATAAAAATATTAATGTGTATTAATATAAAATGGGTGAGAAAGTTCTAAGTGACAAGGATCAAGCCAGTTCTAATCTTAGTCGTTGATTAGAGACTTAATCTCGACCATTGAATTGTTAACAAGAAAAGTATAAGAGGAGGCTTGAGGTTCAATTGGAGTGATACAAACAGAGATCAAGAATTCGATTTTCTAGGGCTGGGTTTGTTGAGGAAATCGAGTGAATAATCAGTTGCAGTAGGGGAAGTTCAACAAGGGATTTCAATACAAGGCTGAAGAATACATACCAAAAAGGCAACAAAGTGCCAAAAGAGGCAACGCAGAGCCTATGAGGGTTGACGCAGAGGCTAAGGAGGCTAGCGCAGAGGACGCAGAGGGTCAAAAAGACTAACGCAGAAGCTGTAGAGGCTGACGCAGAAGTCGAAGAGGGATTCAGAGGCAGCGTTGGGAGTGTCTATGGGGCAGACTGGGAGCTGATCAGCTAACGCAGAGCGGAGGAAGGGTGACACAGAGCTAGAGGAGTGCTTGGAGCACCTTTCGCTGTCCAGCACAATGAAAAGCCAAATTTCCTATGGGATTGTTCATCTGATTACTGATTTGCTGGAATATTTGTCTCCGGATAGAGGTGCTATTGCCAAGGATATTCTCTGAAGTGTGAGCCATTTCTGGCACCCTAGTTGTATTCAGAAATTTGTTTAATAATAAAACCCTCTACATGTTGCACCGATTTTCCCAAATTGGGTTTTTCGAAAGATGATTGTCCAAAAATAATGGTGTCCCTTGTGTTGTCTCAATTTATTTTAGTTGTTGATCTGTATATTTGTGAAGGCTACAATTGTGTTTACTTCGATGTTTATGTTATTAAATAACTTGTTAATGTAAAGAACAAGTAGGACATAGTAAACTAGATATTGCAGTAGGGGTTTTTGATGTGTTAGATTCAAAAATTTTCACATGGCATCATAGCAAGTGCAGACACACCAGCCGAAGAAATCTAAGGATTTGTAGCAGAGAAGCAATTGTCCCGAGAGACAGCATTGCTCTAGAGCTGAAGAGGCAAGAGGAGTGACGTATTGTAAAGAGGGTGACGGAAAGGCTCATGCAGAACCTGTGTCAGCATTCTGAGCCAAGAGAAGGGCCAGCAGAGTGGGGCAAAACAGGGTCACGCAGAGCCACATCATCCTTCTCAGCTAGGAAGGATTGATGTAATTAGCCAAGAGGATCAGATTCAACATACATCGTGATTGCGCAAAGCCTGAAGGGTTCAGAGTCTTCAGTGGTTGGGGCTAAGGGAGTTGTGCAAATTGTGATTTGAGGAGCTGGTGGAACGATGGTTTTGTCAATACAAAACAGTGTCAAAGGAGACGAAATCAAGGTAGAGGGAAGCACTACCTCAACATATTTCTAGCCAAGAAATCTAGATCCGAGTTACAGCAGCAAAGGGGGATTGTAGAGGAGTGATTCGACAATTGGCAAGAGGATTTCCAAGAGGGAAGTCGAGACTCGAAGGGAATCTAGAAGAGGAGCAGAGATTGTAGTGAACGAATTGAGGGATCAAGACAGATTGGATGGAGCTTCCAATTTTGTCATCTGGAAGTCCAGGATCATGGCAATCCTAGATAAACATCGCATCAAGAACTATGCCTTGAAAACCATAGATGTCCTAGTTTACCTTGATGCGAACGAAAAGTATGAGGCCCAAGCAAAGGCGAAATGCATGATTCTAGATGGTGTCAAGGATCATGTCATACCACATATCGCTAAGAAGAACACAACAGGGGAGATGTGGCAGACCCTGACCACCTTATACTAGGGCTCTTCCATGTAGCGGAACACGTTATTGGAAAATCAGCTGAGGTCATATCAGATGTAGAAAGGAGAGGAGATAGATCACTTTCTTCTCAGACTACAAGGGATTCGAGACCAACTTACTTATGTGGGGTCTACACCGGATCCAGAGTTCATGGTCAGGACTGCCTGAATATAGTCCCTGAGGAGTGGGAGACATTTGTCCAAAGCATTTTGGGTAGAGCGACTCTCCCCAATAGGGAGGAGATGTGGGTAACTCTTTGACAGGAAGAGCTCAGGAGATTGACCAAGACAGGGAGTAGCAGCAAGAGGGTTTGAATCAAGAAAGAGGAGGATGATTCGGCTCTAACATCTGCGGGACAGCTGGGAGTTCACAAGAGGAAGAAGAAGGATATCTCCATGGTCAAGTGCTTCCACTGTGGGACGCTGGGACATTATGCATCTCAATGTCCCAAGAAGAAAGGCAAGGGAGAAGCTTCTAATTCAAAGGCAGCTCCAACAAAGGGGGAGAAGGATGTGACGATTATGCCATGAGTGCTCATGCGCCTCTAGAAAAGAGGTGAGGAGACATAGAGCTATAGTTGAAAGGACTACAGAAGCAAAGTAGGATCCTTGAGGTGCCCAAACTCTTGGATCACATTCGGCTACGGAAGCCCTTAAGGATAGTGGCATAATGACAGATGTCGGGTGGAGCAAGGTGTGATGGAGTGACAAGGCAGTGCTAGAGTGTAGAAGTCTGTAGCAGCGAAGTGGAGGTTGTAGCAGTGCGAGAGGCACAAAAGAAGTTGCAACAGCACAGTGGAGGTTGTAGCAATGCAAGAGGCACAGAATAAGTTGCAGCAGCGCAATGCAAAGGGAGCACAAGATAGTAGCAGAGGTAGCTTCAGCATCACGAGGCTTCCAAACTGACTAGGATGTCAGTTATTGGGTGAAGTCAGTTACTTACTTCTCAGTAACTGAGTTGCAGTGAAGCAGTCAGTAGTGGCAATGTTACGGGCAACATGATGCAGCGTGTTAAGAGGGAGCTGCAGTACAGACGTAGCAGTGGCATTGGTAGTGTCATGGGCAGCGGTACAGAAAACAACAGTACAAAATATGTGAGGCAACGGGGCAAGTATCAACACAAGTACCAATGCAAAGGATCAGTGTAATGTTTCTATGGTGAAGCATTACTAGAGCGCATTCCTCGCTAAGAGGGTGTTAATTTTTGGTGGCATTGGATGTGCTCTAGCCATGAAAATTGGTGGAGAGGCTAAGGCACATGAGATCTCCAAGAACCAGAAATCATTTAGAGAAATTCCACGAGCATGAAGAGATATTAAAATAATTAATATTTTTAATAAGTTTCCACCCGGATGAAGAGATGTTAAATAATTAATATTTTTAATGAGTTCCTAAGTCTAAACTTAGGAAACTAAAAATATTAATGTGTATTAATATAAAATGGGTGAGAAAGTTATAGGTGGCGAGGATCAAGCCAGTGATAATCTTAGTCGTTGATTAAAGACTTAATCTCAACTGTTGAATCGTCAATGGGAAAAGTATAAGAGGAGGCTTAAGGGTCAGTTGGAGTGACATAAAGAGAGATCAAGAATTCGATTTTCTGGGGTTGGGTTTGCCAAGGAAATCGAGTGATCAGTCGCAAAGGGGCAATTCAACAAGGGATTTCGATCCAGGGCTAAAGAATACATATCAAAGTTAGCAAAGTGTCTGAAGAGGCAGCGCAGAGCCTAGGAGGGTTGACGCAGAGGCTAAGGAGGTCAGCGCAGAGGACGCAGAGGGCTGAAGAGGCTAACGTAGAAGTCGTAGAGGCTGACGCAGAAGTCAATGGCTTCAGACACTGCGCTGGGAATGTCTGTGGGGCAGACTGGGCGCTGATCGGTTGACGCAACGCTGAGGAATGGTGACACGGTTCTTGGAGGGTGACGCAGTTCTAGAGTGCTTGGAGCAGCTTTCGTTGTCCAACACAAGTAACAATTGGAGTCACTGCGGGATTGTTCATCCAGTTGTTGATTTGCCAGAATATCTCTCTAGATAGAAGTACTACTGCCAAGGATATTCTCTTAAGGGTGAGTCATCTCTGACACCCTAATTGTATTTAAAAATCTGCTTAATAATAAAACCCTTTATATGTTACACCAGTTTTCCTGAATTGGGTTTTTCTAGGGACAATTGTCCAAAAATAACAATGTCCCTTGTGTTGTCTCAATGTATTTCAGTTGTTGATCTGTATATTGTGAAGGCTACAATTGTGTTTACTTTGATGTTTATGTTATTAAATAACTTGTTAATGTAAAGAACAAGTAGGAGATAGTAAACCAGATATTGCAGTAGGGATTTCTGATGTGTTAGATTCAGAAATTTTCACAAATATGAGAACATCATCAACAAAAAGGAGATGAGAAACAATAAAAGATTTTGCAATCTTCCCTCTAATTTTTCCTTCTCTCTTAAGCTTGATTGATCATCAAACTGAGGCTTTCAATGATGAGCATAAATAATAAAGGGGATAAAGGGCATCCTTGTCTCAAGCCCAAAGGTTGGGGGGGAACCAATGGGAGAGCCATTTACAAGAACATCAAAATTTGCTAAAGTTATGCATCCCATGATCTAGTTAAACATCAAAGCATTCAAACCAACTTTGGATAACAATAATCCGAGAAAATTCTAATTGACTCAGTCATAAACTTTGACCAAGTCGACCTTGAGGACCATTGAATTCAGCTTCTACGTCTTGATAAAGTGTATCATTTCTTCTGCAACTCCAATGGCATTATGGATCAACCTATTGGGAAGAAGACCAAATTGCTCAAGTGAAAGGAGATTTGAGAGCTTGGGTTTGAGTTTGTTGGAAATGACCTTAGCAATAATTTTATCAATCGTGTTGCATAAGGAGATAGGTCGGAAATATTGGAAAGCGGTTGGTTGGAGCATTTGGGAATAAGCGCAATGAAAGAAGCATTAATTGCCCCGGAGACCATCCCCCTTATTCTAGATTCTTCTTCAACACGCAAAATGTCACCCCCCATAAGGTCGAAAAAGGTAAGGAATAGTTCCAAAGTCCAACCATCTGGATTGGGACTTTTGTCCTTTACGAAAAAGTTAAGGACAAATTTGAGCTTTTCCATAGCAACCAGGCAACTAAGCTACTCTACATTGTCATCAAAGAAAAACCTTGGAAAATGATGAATGACCTTAATTTGTTCATGTACATTAGCATTGCCACAATCTTTGAAGATATTGTGAAAATGAGCCTTAGCTACAGGCTTCATCTGGTTCAGTGTGCAATAGGAGTTTCCCAAGTTGTCTTGAATTTCCCAAATATAGTTCTTTATCCTGCGATGGTTTGCAAAGTTTTGAAAGAAATTTGTATTATTATCCCCTTCTTTTATCCAAATGGCACTGCTTTTGAGTCCCCATCGAACTTCTACTTTAAGAATTTGGGATTTTCTTTCAAATAGATCAACAAGGTGTTGTCTAATGTACTCTGGAAACACTAAGTATAAGAAGAGATCATTCATGGATTTCATAACCACCTGAATTTCTGACAATTCTCGCTTTTGTTCCAATACAATCTTTTGTCCATTGTTTTACTTTTTGTTTGAGGATTGACATTTTGAAGATCCATAAATCCATGGCAAACATTGTACCATCGTATTTTACACTGTGTCAAACTGAGTTGACCAAAGTTATGAAAGAGTCCTCCTTTATCCATTGTCAATATTTGATCACTCATGAGGGTTCTTGGAGTTTATATCCTAGACCAAAGTGTGTTAGAATTTACAACCTGCCCAAACAAAACAAGTATTGATGACAAAATAAAGAGCAATCCTACTAGTAGAAATTTCCCCTGATCAAAGTTGATGGGGACCCTCCATTTGAATGGGAGATGCAATCAGTCTAATTTAAAAGTAGCAAAGCCTGCATGTGTAAAATTTGCTTTAAAAAAAGTAACATCTTAGGAAACTATCAAATTGAATGGGAGATTCAATCAGTCTAACTTGAAAGTAGCAAAAGGCCAGCATAAATAAAATCTGCAACAAAAAAATGTAGAAAGTTGGATGGTAGAGAATGTTGCAATACAAAGGAAAAAAACATAGTTGTGAACTTGTGATGTAGGAAGTGGCACTATAAAGGAAGTTAAAATATACAAAGTGGAGGTGGTGGAGCTCTCAAAGATCAGGTATAATAAAGCAAACCAGTTTTGGGCCTTGAAAATGTAAAAAGATGCACAAATGTTGCAAACCAAGAAAGTTGCCCTGCAAAACATTGTAAAACCCTAAAAGGGCAAGTTACAGAAACTACAGAAACTAATGTTGTGGAAGCATGTGAGGATACTAGGCACAATATAATCAAGTGGTTGCTACTCATGCAAGGCTCCCCCAATAGTCTGAATACCAAGTTATTCTACGAGAGACTTTACTCGGTTATTGGATATAATTTAGTTAAATTAGGACTTTGAGCACTCTCCCCACGCTATACATTAACCAAATGGGTCAACACCAAACACCACCTACTTTCAACGCACTCCAAGAACCCTCATGAGTGATCAAATATAAACTGGGTTAGAAGCCAACTTCTTTAGTTAAGCCTTAGGCCGAGAGTGACCAACCCTGAAGGGTATAGACACAGACACCACCGGAGACTCCCAACCCCAAGCTGCAGTAAGTTATTGATAAAAGTATCCCATTTTTTCTTTTTCAAGTTTTTGGATCGCTGTCATTGATCCAATTTTTGTATAACTCTTTCCTTTTTTTTGACAAGTTCTATCCTCGTAAGGTTGCAGGGGAAAAACATAAAATATAAAAATGTCATACTTTTTTACATGTTGCATATTGTTTCAGATTGCAAATATGGCAGATTAGGAAGTGTTGTGATGATGTAATAGAGAGTTTAGAAAAGTAAATTCTGCGAAGGTATGAATACTGGCTAGAAAAGTATAAACCTAACCGATCGTAACAAATGTTAAGTTATATTGATGCAAAATGAAAGGCCTAGGCTTGTAACTCCAAAGTTGCAGAGGACTAGTAGAAAAAAAATAAACTAAACTGTCACTAAAACCAAACTTTTCATGAAGAAAGGGGCAAATGATTAAAACATCTTTGCATTATGTGCACTAGTAATGCCAGAAAATCTGTAAAAATCTATGTATTCAGCCTTCCAAATCCCTCTCCTAGTAAGATACTAATCCAACAGTAGAATACTTCCATGGATATGATATATAGAACCTTGTAATATAATAGAAACAAAAAACACTCTGTATAGGAGTAATTAGAAGGTGGTTAGAGAATCTGATTGATATTCGGCCAAAACAAACTTTTAGAAAAGTGTGTCCAATGTTTATAATGAGAGGGCTGGCCCAAACAAACTTTCAGAAAAGTGTGTCCAATGTTTATAATGAGAGGGCTGGCCCAAACAAACTTTTAGAAAAGTGTGTCCAATGTTTATAATGAGAGGGCTGTGTTTTGTACTCTGGTTGTAACATGATTCTACCTCATTATACCATAAGGCAACATAGCTTTATAAAAACAGACGGCAGAACATAAGCACATCCAGAAATCCCCCTTATAAAACCCCTTTATAACACTAGTAATAATTAAGTTTGAACCCATAATTTCATAGCGTATTTGGTAATATCAAGGTAAACTGTTTTCTTTTTAAAAATAAAAGTTTAATTGTTTAACATGCAGAAAGAGAAATCCAAGAGCAATAAAGGAAAAAACCATAATATTCATGAAATCAAATCCATGAGCAATAAAATGCAAAACTGGAATATTCATGAAATCAATTTGGCAATTCTGTGATTTTTTTGCTAAATGGGTAAATATAATAATAGGAAACTAGATAATAAATCATTAAGAGTCTGGACATTTAATTACATATTCAACACATAATTTGTTTTCCAACAAAAACCAGAAAAGAAGAAAAACACAAAGGCGAAAGATCCAATAACTGCTACAGCAACTTTTTCTGTTTATTACGTTTTACAGAGCTTACTGAAAACGCAAATGTTAATGGGCACTGAAGTTCTATCAATCCAATTGGCTTTCCAACATTTATCATAAAAAAAAATGTATTTTTTAATGGGAACTAAAAAGTGGGGGGACGCTTCCCATGCACTTTTCAGAAGGAAAAAAATGAAACATCCAAAAAAAACTAATATCCAATTGGTTTTCCAGCATTTACCAGAAGATTAGTGGTCTGATCAGATTACAGCAAGGGTTAAAGAAAAAAGCGATTGAAATTTGTACAAGTAAAAAATGAAAAATTAAAGAAATGAATAAGCGCGCGAACACAAATATAAGCCAATTTCTGGAAAAGGAAGACAGATTAAACCTACCAATCTCCTGGAAATCCAATATGGCTGATTCAATGTGTGGAGCTTCATGAGAAGTGGAGAGATATGGAGCCAAAACTCCCTCATCCCCTTCACTCGAACTCCCATCAAATAACCCCAAAGCCCTACATTCTTAAAACTTCTGAGAACATTATCTCCAGAAAATGGGGACGATATGCACATAAAATATAGCTTCAAGACAGTAGATAACTGAAAATAAAAACCCATCCAGTACAGTATATATTGGAACCGAAAAAAAAGAAAAAAAAAATGCACAATAATTTCAGATTCATGGCCCAAGCGCATGCCGTCGACGCAGGCTATAACAGTTTTTTCTAAGGTCATCCATCGCCGAGCAACAGACTTCGGTGTATGGTAGTTTAAAGCTTTGGAATTTCGAGATTTACTAACGCCTGAAGGGGTTTTCTGGAGTTTTAAGCAGCAAGGTCTTCGGGTTTATATGAGATTTTCCTGAGATATCGATTAGGGTTTGGTGGACTTCTTAGGGTTTTGAACAACCGCTGAAAGGTCTCGCATTTTGTTTTGGTTTTTTTTAAAAGAACGAACTTAGCGGACGCTTGGCAAACTTTATAGTTCTCTGTGGGTGACCACTTGATGTTGCTGAGGTCTTCTATGACATCCCCACTTAGGTTAAATAAATAACTTTGATACCGAGTTTATGGAAACCACGATGAGAATTTTTCAAGACCTCCTTTCCCTATATGCAAAGCGTCCTTAGTTTTCAATTTTATTTTTTATTTTTTTGGGAATGGGTTAACAAAATAAGTTATTTTTTGGATTATCGAAACTTTAAATCATCACATTACAAATACTAGAAGTTACTCAATATTATTAGCTTGTAAACTTTAAACCTATCAATGATTGTATCAAAGCTATCTTAATTATTAAGTCAAGATTAAACCAACTAACTCTTTTTAAATTTGATTGGGCATAAATATTTATTTCTCCTAATATTGTTTTTTTCTAGGTTTCTTCATTTCAAATAAAATATTAATTTAGTTCGTGAAATGACTATTTTCTATGTATTTTTCTTGTCAATTTTGTCCAAAATCTTATTGAGATTTTTAGGAATTATAAGGTTAAGTTTTTTAATCTACAAAGTGTAAGTGCTTAAGGGTGTTGAATCTATTCACTTATTCAAAAGTACATTTTAAACAACAAAAATCACAATCTTGCTAGCAAGATATTTTATTGCCATACTATAGCCAAAAAAAAGTTTATTAGTTAGACTATGTCTTGATTTAATATATAGTAAAAATTTAAAACCAATTTACATATGAAAAAAGTGAATGTTTTATTAGAAAATGGCATTTTGTAAGCATATTTTAAAGATTGTAAAGTATTTTTAATAAATAAAAGTATAATTTTGGTTGCAATTAATTGAACAATTCTATGTTATTTAATTTAATACATTTATTTGAAGAGAAGCATATCCATATCCTTCTCTCAATGTATACTAGCCTAGATCCATCTTAACTCTGGATCTATCAAGCATCGAGAGGGGTCAAATCTCTTGAGGTATAAACCTCTTTTTTGAGTGTAAAACTTAAGGAAAGGTTTGCACCTCAAGAGATGTAATCCCTCTCGGCACTTGATATATCCGGAGTTAAAATGGATCTAGGTTGGTTTCAGTTGTGTGCAGCCAAAAAAAATCTAACGAATATATGATTAATTTTATCAATAATATGTAAATTCGTCCAATATTAATATAATCATTTTAAATATGCTAAATACGTCTCAGATTAATCTGGTAATTTTAATTTTAAGTTTGCTTAATTATCTCAGTTTGTTGATATGATAAATATTGTTAATAACTTTAATGACGAAAAATGATGAAATAAAAATTTTGAATGTAAAGTGACAATGTAATAGCATTGAATGATAGAAAATGTGAATAATGAGAATATAGTCAATTACAAATAGGCTTCATTGTGATTAATCTTAAACTACTTTCTTCCACTATTCATAATGTCACCCTTGTTACTTTTGTCATCTCTTCATATCGATTGTCATCTTTTCATATTGATTGTATGAAAATGACAAATTAAATAGTAAACCATTTTTATCTTTAGCTCGAACTATTGTAGTAAACATCATACTTTGTCTCTCTTTCTCTCCAATATTAATAGGTTGAATTACTATAACACAAAAATCTGTGTATATTGTCAATAATTTTTTGTGCTTACACTAAAATCAATGCACAATGTGAACCCAATCACTTTAAAATTAATGCAACATCATATATCCAATTACATCAAATCAGAAATCAACATCTACATTGAAATCAATGCATCTAATGCAAGTAGTCAAATAAGATTAGAAAACAATATTTACACTAAAATCAATGCATCTAATGCAAGCAATCAAATAGGATTAGAAATCAACATTTACACTCAAATCAATGCATCTAGTGCAAGTAAGAAAATAGGATTATAAACCAACATCTACACTGAAACTAATGTATCTAGTGCAAGTAAGCAAATAGGATTATAAACCAACATCTACACTGAAATCAATGCATCTAGTGCAAGCAATCAATTAGGATTAGAAATCACCATCTACACTGAAATCAATGCATTTAGTGCAAGCAACCAAATAGGATTAGAAAGCATCTACATTAAAATCAATGCATCTAGTGCAAGCAATCAAGTATTATTAGAAATCAACATCTACATTGAAATCAATGCATCTAGTGCAAGCAATCAAATAGGATTAGAAATCACCATCTACATTGAAATCGATGCATTTAGTGCAAGCAATCCAATAGGATTAGAAATCATCTACATTTAAATCAATGCATCCAGTGCAAGCAATCAAATATCAATAGAAATCAACGTCTACACTAAAATCAATGCATCTAGTGCAAGTAATCAAATAGGGTTAGAAATGACCACCTACATTGAAATTAATGCATGTAGTGTAAGAAATCTTCTTCCCTCTCTCCCCCCTCCATCTATATCTATATTTCCCTCCATCTCTCCTTCTTTGTCTCTCTATCTCAACCCCACAAACACACACGCTCTCTCACTCTATATCTATCAATCTCTTGTCCTTCCCTCCCTCTCTCCACCTCTCCCTTCTTCCCTCTCTTCAATTTCCATCTATATCTCTATCTCCCTTTGTCTCTCTATATCACCCCCAAAACATACATCATTTTTCTCTAATTTATCTCTCTATCCCTCCCTCCTCCTCCTCCCCTCCCTCTCTCTCTCTTCCCCTTCTCTCCCTCTCCCCCGCTTTTATATCTCTTCCCTCTCGATGTCCTCTCTCCCTCTCTTTCCATCTTCCTTATCACTCCCTCTCCCTCTCTATAGATTTCTCTCACTATTTATTTCCTCTTACCTCCCTCTCTCTCCCCCTCCAACTCTATCTAGCTTTCCCTCCCTCCATCCACACTCTCACATCCTCTCTCTCTCTCTCTCTCTCTCTCTCTCTCTCTCTCTCTCCCTTTGCTCTCCAATCCTCCATCTTCCCCCATCACTCTTCTCCTTTCTCTCAAGTCATATCTCTCATTCTTCCTCTCTCTCCCTTTCTCTCCTACCTCCCTCTCCCTCTCTCTCTCCCTCGGCAAATATGTTACTATATCCATCCCTCTCTCCTTCTCTCTATATCTCCTTCTTTGTCTCTTTATCTCACCCCTAAACATACACTCTCTCTCCATCTCTCCCTTTTCACTCCCTCTCTCTCTCCACTTCTCACTCTCTATGCCTTTCTTCTTCCCTCCCTCTCTCCCCCTCCAACTCCATCTCTCAATCCCTTCCTCTCTCCTCGTCTCTCGCAAGTCCTTTCTCTCATCCTTTCTCTCCTACCTTCATCTCTCTTCCCCCACCTCTCTCTCTCTCTCTCTCTCTCTCTCTCTCCTCTCAATCCTCTCACTATCTCCCTCCCTCTCTCCTTCTCTCTCGCCCCCCTCCATCTTCGTGTTTTCCTCTCCCTCTCTTACCCTTCTCTACCTCTCTCACTCCTCTCCCTCTCTCTCTCTCCATTCCTCCTCTTCCCTCTTCTTCAGTTTATCTCCATCTCTCCCTTGTCACTCCCCCTATCTCTTGACCTCTATCACTCTATATCTTTGTTCTTCCCTCCCATATTTATCTAGAGTTCATCTATATCATGATATATTATAATATAACAAATTTAATATTGTATTAATCTAAAGTTATTAAATTTAATAATATTAAATTATAAATATGAACATGAATTATATTTATTAATAATTTTTAATATTAATATTAGGGTTAATTAATGGTTTTTTTTGCATGGTATTAATAATAATTTGGCCCATAGGCTTTCACCTAAAATAAAACCTCTTTTTTGAGTTTTAGTTAAGTATAAAGAGGTTTATGGAGTAAATATAAAAAGTGATTTTATTTATTTACCATACCTTTATTTTATATTTTTATTTATTTACCCATTACCTTTGGAGCAAATTATATATATATATATATGAGCATTAATAATAATTCTGGAAGTGCTAGTCTATATTGGATCCGATTGTAACGATGAACACCTATGCGTCAACCGCCCTGCACTTACGTCACAAGGGATGGGAGCCACTGAGTAGAAGCAGCTCCAATGGTTGCATGGTGCCCAAACCCTTTGCGAGGAGGCCCATGGCCCTAATCCTCTGGCGATCTCTAGGCACATCCATATTCTTGAGCATAAAGAACTCCATGGGGTAGGAAGATTGTGAAACATCATATTGGGGGGCAGTGATGGGCTGCAGATACGGTAACCTAAGCGGCTTGACAAGCAAAGGGCGTGCAGGAAACAGAGATGGAACGTACATGAAGGAGACGGTGAGGATTTCTATAGATATTTATTTTGCGTCTATTCAGCCCCACGATCAAGGGAATTTCGACGCTTATAGTGCTGGATCTAGTAGCCCATACATCATAGACTCTGAGATAAGGGACAACTTGCTTTCCATAGACCTTATCCATAATCTCGAGTTTGGTAATGCAACATTTGTATGGTCATTGAATGGATCTGGGTCGACTATTCCCGCCACGGAAGGCAGCAATATTCTCAGATCTATTAATGATCTAACATATCAGGCACTTAGAAGACCGAGAAGCCCACACAAGGTCCAGATCTGCGGGCATGCAATCGCCAAGACACCTCTCCGCCCTGAATCACAGACCTAAAACACAGAAGAAGGCCTGATAGGCAAGCAGAACGACGATGATCTAGTGGTTTGGAACAGGATGACCTAGGCAACAAATCGATGTCATTCTCAAACAGATTCACACCCTACAGAGATGGATCTCACACAGTTCTTTATCAAAACCTCGGAAGGTAGGCATTATTGCTTGAGGCTTTGGAAGGGTTGTAGGATCCAGGATCTAAGATATAAAATACAGAACTTCCTTGGTATACCAGTACATGGGCAAAATATGATCCACATGGGACACAACTTACAGGATAATTACACCCTATAGGATTACAACATAACTACAGACTCGACCATCATCATCAATATTCGTCTACGAGGTGGATGTTCTGGAACCAGCTCAAAGAACACAGGCTCCTTTAAGGATGCAGTCAAAGGTAAAGGAAAAGTGCACACCAAACCAACAACAACGCCTGAACTTCATGGGCCCTACATTGTTGAACAAGAAACTAAAAATCCTACTCTCACCATCACAATGACTAAGGTAAATGCTTTGTACTTAGATCTTTATTCCCACTCAATTATATGTAGATTTAATGGTTTTTGGCCCAATTCTAATGTTCTGCACCACTAGATTCATACTACATGGACACCAAACTGCGAAATATACTTATGCCCAAGGGGTTTTTTATAGTAAGATTAATACAGAACAGGAAAAGGAATATATCCTCAACAAGAGACCATGGTTCTGGGGTAGCACAGGGCTTTTCATGGCCCCTTGGTTTCCAGATTTCGATGCCAACACAATGGTGGTATCAAAGTTGCCAGTTTGGGTTAGGTTGCACAACCTTCCAATACACTTCTGGCACCACAAGGTTTTAATTGCCATAGGGAACACTTTGGGAAAAATTTTAAAGACTGATGGAGACAAATTCATAAGGGGAACATTTACATTCGCCAAAATTTGTGTTGAAGTAGACCTCAATCAGGGACTACCAGAAAGTATAACACTGAATTTCAATAATAAACAGTGGATACAACCCCTGGATTACGAAAATACAACGTTCTGATGTCGTGGATGTCTACAAATAGGCCACCTCCTCAATGCTTGTCCACAGGCAAGAAAAATTCCCAAATGGAACAAGAAGCAACAGAGAAATCTTAAGGGATGGCAACATATAGATCCATTGGATGAAGAAGAAGACACGACAGAGACTACAGAATATAAAGTAGAAATGGATGAACAAAAAGTCCAGAACAACACACTAAAGAAAGAGGAAGCCCCCAGTAACCCTTTGCAGCAACAAGCTTCCCAACCAACAGGAAAGGAAATATCTGGCAACAAGAGAACTCATGGATTAGAAGGATCTGAGTCAGACAAGGACTCTCCCACACTTATAACTGAAAATCAGCTATCCATTGTAACCGCTACCCCCAACACTGGAGGATGGCGAAAGGTGGAGAAAAAGAAAGGGAGAGAAGAATAGCATTTTTATCTTTTTATTATTTTTTGGTTTTTGTGAAAACAGGAACAGATCATTTTCATATGCTCTTTAGCATCTACAAAATGTAATTTTGTCTTATGAATAAAATTACGACTTTTTTCCACGGGGAAAAAAATATATATATACCATACCTCTGGTTTTATTTATATGTTTATATTTTAAATTTATATTATGTGAAGTTTGAAAAGTTGCTTTGTGTTACAATTCAACACTTGATGCATCTATATTTCTAGATTCTTGTTACATGCTTTTTACTCTTATCTTTCAAAAACATTTTACTAACTTCTTATAAAATTGAAGGCTATCTTCAAGTAGAGATGAATTTGACCATGTGTTTTGATGTAACACAAGAAATTGAATGTATTTGACTAACATAAAACAATCTAGAACATCTTGAATTAATTGTTGCAAATCATTGTTTCAACTTGCATGGTATGCTAATGTTAGTTGCATGTTGGTTAGAGAAAAACATGATACAGTAGGTTGCAAATAACCTTAGCAGTTCAATGCAAGAGCTTCTCGATAGGTACATCGTCACTTCAATGGCACTTGAGATATATTGAGTTTATTGTTAAGAGTGATTGCTTAGTTTTGTATTAATATATATATGGTTCTAATTTATTAAATGTATTGGTTTATGTAAATCGAGTTTACTAGAGACGTGATACATGAGTGTCAAAAATAATCCCTTAGATTTTTACACAAGGTTGTCATAGTAACTAGTTATTTGATTACAACACCAAGAAATGAAGAAGATGTGAAGTAGTTGAAATGTTGATGGAGGGAAAACAATATGGTAGAAAAAGGGGATCTACAAATCCACTAGGCACAATCCACTACATGGCATATTCCCTTTAGATTCTTTGAAACATTTGAGCAAATATAATTTCAAATTTCTATTATAACTAGGTCTCTTACTACTAAACCAATTCCTCCTATGTTGTTAGAAGAATGGGATTTGTTTTTGCATACATCCATGACCACTCTATTGGTGGACTTTACATCGGCCTATTGGATGCCATGTTTCCCAATTGTGATGGGCCCCATGCCATGTTTATATCCCCAGAACCTGTAATGGTTTATCATGTTGCTCTGTTATGGTGGTCCCCGTCATCACATAGGCTCTGCCATGGTTACACCTTGCACAAAATTCACAATGAACAATGACCCACGATACATGTGCTTCAGATCAACAAATTATGTTTGTTCAACATGCACAAATGTTAAAAAGGGCAGGGGTGGTGCATAAAGCGATTTATCAAACCACCCATCTCCATATATATGATTGGGATCAATTATGACACCCTCCATCACCTTTTCTGAAACCACTACAGTGGGTGTTGGAGAAGGTGGTATTAGGTTTCTAAAACTACTTGTGGGTTGTAGACAAGTGCATAATGACAATATGGGCCCCATCTCTCTAACCTCTTCCATGGTATTGACTCGCCACACCATCCCGGTCCTACCACCCCAATGATTCTCCTTACCTGCTCCCATTTTCACCTTAGGGATGGGACCTCAGGGACATGTCATTATCTTCTTCCCTTTTGCGCCTCCGGGATGGGACCTCCGCTTCTAGTTGGTCCACCGTTTTCACTTTGCCACGACAATTTGCACTACGTCATCTTAGCCTTTCCCTCTTGACTTCTCCTCTGTTGCTTCTTATTTAAAACTCTAGGGAGACTCTTACGAGCCAATGCATATTAGGGCCCACCTCGCACCAATGTGATTGCATTCGGGATTATGTGGAGGCCCCACGTCATTCTGCTTTTTTGAACTATACTCCCATTTTGATCTTATGGGATGTGGCCCTCAGGCCACACCACCCCTTCCTTCGCCCAATTGCGATGAGGTGAAATTTGGACAACTAATCCTTGTCTTCCACAATGAGGTTTTTCTCAAACTATTAGATGAGGTTTATTTGGTTGAAGCTATAAGTGTGATTCCAAGCCTAACTTCACTACAACATTGCCCATAGTAGAATCTTGCCATGGTCAAGTGAGGGAAATACTTCCAGACTACGATTTATATGCTTGATCTTGAGCTCGATGATTTTCACATGGATTTTCTCCGCTTTAGCTCACATCGACATCCACACATGGATTCAATTATGACTTTGATGTAATGGCTCTTTAAATGTTTGGACTTCCGTTACAGTCTCGTCGTGGGAAATAAGGTTTATTAAGGCGCCTGCTAGTGTTATCCTCCTAAGCTTTGGCCAAATTTAACGTTCCCGAGTCCACGAGATTATTGGGAGGTCTAGAAGGCCACAAGGAGTTCAACAATCATTGAAGAGACAAGGAATTCCTCTTTTGGGTCTAAGTACAGGCGCGAGCCTTATGTACCAATGAATAATGGATGAGTTCTTGGCCTTCAAGTATTCCCTGCTCAAGGACATGGAATTCCAGGCATGACTGCACTTGTGACCTTTCGGTTGCCCTCAACTAAGAATTTGTGGACTCTTGAAGGGCATACATCTCTTTTTCTACACACCAAGGTGCACCCTATGGTTCACGACAACCTACAAGCAAGAATGTAACACATATTAAGGGTTTCAGGGGTATTTGGATATTAGCAGGGATGCACAAACCATCCCTCTCGTATGAGATATTATCACCTTGAACATTGTGGTTGTTACCAGCCATTCAAGCAAGGAGTTGCCACAAAATCTTAGTATCGAGATGTTACACAGGAGATGGCTTCATGCCTAAGAAGGTTCAACATTATTGCAACTAGTGCAGAAATGCATCTTGCAAAAAATACAATTATATAGAACAAGTCAATCCCTTTTATGAGGTTGTGCCTTACTCAAGAGTGAACATAGATCCTAGGACCAAATCATGTTCAAGTGGACAATGTAACCTAACACCAGGGAATTTATCACAATAGGCTAAAGAAGCCCTTTGTATAAGTTCATAGGCCATTAAGTAAGGAGAAATTCCTTAGCATTATTACAATGCAGTGCGGCAACAACAAGGGTTGGTGATGAGCACCTTCCATGCTACATGTAGACATTGTCAACACAGGTTGTCCTTCATTTAACCATCATATTGTAATAGAAGAAGTCCTTATGTCAATTATTGTCATGATTTAGTTTAGATTCTCATATATCTCTTCAATGTCTTTAACCTTTGCACAATATGTTATTTGTTTGTGTGTTATTAACAACACAGACAAGCATTTCATACAATACGCCATTCCAACCCAAAAATGCAACATAATCCTTTTTATCATGTAAAGGCATTGCCCAATATGCTATTCATTATTAGAACGCATTCATGAATCTTGCTCTGCAACACCATTTCAAACCAAAAATGCAACATACATTCATTATCATTTAAACAAATACAAAAGAGCACTTATCTTGTAAACTTTTAGGGAAACTGAGTTAGGGAATATGAATCTCCACCCAACCATAGGAAAATGCAGCCAATCCTCACTTGTAGCTATTGTTATCGGGAAATCTAGTGTCTATGCAGAGCTGCTAGTCCCACTAAGACGGGTAGCTATCTTAGAAACAAACAGATTAAAGTTACTTTCGTTTTCCTTTACGAGAAGTAGATAGGAGAAGAGCAAAGAATACCAACCTCGAT
>APFE030844039.1:36777-55180 GCA_000404065.3 Pinus taeda
GAATAACCCAACCCAACTCAATCATGGTGATGGAGTGAAAGTGTCATGTTCAAGAGCGACTCGCTACTAATAAAGTTTCTTCAAGTTTTCTTCCCAATTTTCCCCAGTCATTATTGACCAGTACCTCTTTATTTTCATCAAGCTTAAGGAGGATAACATATGCTTTTTCTATAATTTTCCCTTCGGGAAAACCCGTCACTATGTTTTAACGAGCCTAGCGACAGTGAAACTCGTTCTTGTCTGCATGGACAAGTTTGTTGCTATTGGTTTTAACAAGTTTAACGACAAAGACAACTCGGTCCATTTTTAATTTTAGAGAGTCTGAAAAGGGACGGAAAGGAAACTCCTGTAATCCTTTTTCGTCATATAATCCCTTAAGTCACAAAAAGTATAAAATAATACGAAAGGGATGAATTTTCGATAGTTTTAACGAGCTGAACAAAACAAGTGCTCGATATTTTTGTGTAATAATCCCTTGGGTCCAAAAAGATTAAAATCTAGAGGAGGGATAGCACTCTCAGTAGCTTTAACGAGCTGGAGAGGCCAACTACTTGGCAATCTTTTCACATTTTACGAGTCAGATGAAAAGAGCTTAAAGGAGACTCGTCCTTGAGGAACGAGTGATATTTTCGGGTAGCTGCTAATTCCAGGTAAGGTTTGGAATTTTCCAATCACGGCAGTGTCACAAGGATGGCTAATAGAATCACTCTTCGCAGCTGTCCCTCAAAAGGGTAAACAATCAAATGGAGGCGTATGATTGGCTAAAACAGAGTGGAGGTGATGGAAAGAACATGAACAAGGCTTAGAAGCTGATGATAATGCATTCACAAAGGTTATCTACTAGAGGTTGGTTCATTTTTTAATGAGCTTAAACTCTGGGGAACATTTTCTCATTGCTTAGGTTTAATTTTTAACGAGCTTGAACTTCGCATAAAAACTGCTCATGCCAGTCATATAATAAGGATGTTGTTGAGGGAAATGATCCCCTAGGGCTTTTGGGTTGAAACCCTAGCACACTGAAAGTTGTCTATAAAGAGAAACACACATTCACACAACCATTATGCTATTATAAGAAAATTCTATAGTAAGAGGGGTGTACCTTAGGTCCTACGTTTGAGAAGGTCCTTTAGGGTCCAAACCCTTCTTCAAGTCCCTTTCGCTCCTTTGTCCTGCAAAACGACCAATTTCAAAGAACACAGCAGTATATGGACAAATACTTATAAAGAAATCATCTTCATGTTATAAAAGAAGGTAGTTAGTTATGAAATTTAAACAACCATTCACATATGTATTCCAACATGAATATCATAAACATAAAGAAGACTTATATCAGGAACCAAGACATGTTTCTTTATTATAGACAAATAAAATGCATAAAAGGAATAATTTCACCTGAGTAACCTTTAACGGGCTCCAAGCAAAGCTTCCTTCCGGATCCGTCTAGCCTCAAGCCTTTAGCAAACTCCTTCCATGACTCACTCCATGATGTCATAAGTAGTGGATGAACATCAACACACAAGGAAACAAGGGATTCCTGTACAAATGGGGGAAGTGCAGAAGGCACAAGGGTCTTCAGACTTGGTCAGGGGAAAAATCTCAGTATAATAACATTTCTCTCTCTTCTTTCCTCCCTTAGGCCTTCCCTTTGAGGTCTTTTTATACCTCTCCCAAAGTAGTTTTTTAGTTGGGAGTTGGTTGGGAACAGTTGGGCCACTGGCACTAACAAGTGATCAGCAGGTGAAACCCACGATCTCCACCCGAAATTAAGGAGTTTTATATTTGTTTAAGTGTTTTAATACATATACGCGGGTTTGGTATATGCCTACCCACGTATACACGTGTTAACTCAGGGAAATGTTGCGTATAAGGAATAAAACACTGTTTTTTAAATTTTGGACCAGGTCTGGAAGGAGGGGTTGCGCTAGGCCATGAGTGCAGCATCACAAACCATAATAGTGAGATTTGGAGCTATAACATTGAGATATATCAAAATCTTTAAATATACCTCTCATCTATTTCTAACCCTCTTTCTCTCTCTCTCCCTCTCCCTCACTCTCTATCTCTCCCTATCTCAGTCTTTCTCCCTCACTCTCTTCCAATGTTATATTATATAATTATAGTATATATTTATTATATCCCTCTCTCCTCTCCCTCGCCCACGGTCGTCTCCCCTCTCTCTCTCTCTCCTTCACCCTCTCCCACTCTCTCTCTCCTTTCTTGCTATCTCTCTGTTAGGTCCTTATAATACTGTTAATTACCCCATACTATTGTAGTTGTATCCCTATATTAATATTGTTGTTCCCCATATTGTTCCGCATATTATTGATTACTGTGCCCCATAGAATCCCTCTATTTTTATTTTTTGTTGTCTGTATATTATTATGTTATGTCAACTTGTATATTGTGGACCCCTTAGACTCCTATATATAGAAAGGAGGTTTTGTCATTTGAATCATCAAAGAATTGTTCATTTATGTAATGTAAAGGAGGTTGCCCCATTGAAGAGGCTAAATTCTAAGGCGTTCATCTATATTTTCTATCTTTTTGTGAGCTGGTTTCATAACATTTGGTATTAGAGCTTTGGATTCTAGGGTTTAGCTTCTCCAAACAGATCATCGTGGTATTTTCACTATAACTATTTTTCTACGATGTTTTAGATGCTAAAACAAAAACCCATTTGGGTTGAAATCATTCTAAACCTCGGGTCCAAAATTCAGAGCTTTTCGTGCTATATTTACAAAGATATGATCTAAGGAAGTTGGCCTTTTGGGAGACTCCTGAATTACATTCCAAATAGGTGACTTGGGGAAAATAGTCATAACTTTTGTTTTGAGCATCAGATTGAAATTTTGTAAGAATTTACAGAAATAGGATGGATAATAGTTTCCTGTATATAATTTTTAGATCCTAAGGTCAAAACAGTGACACGTGGTACTTCATACAAGTTCAATCTTTTGAAAAGGCATATAATCAGGTCATCTTGGGAGATTGTGCATAACCCTTTCTTGGAGAATCTAAATTCAATCATACTGGTGACACTGGAAAGAGGACACAGAGGGCTATTGTAGGTTGCAATTTCATAACTGGAAGATCAGAAATTACAGAGATACATCAGATGTAATATCGAACTCCTACAAAGTGAGAAAAGGTGTGTAGATTTTTTAACTTTTTGCATACGCTTGGTTTAAATTCAAAAGGCATAGTGTTTCTAGGTAAACTAGTGCCTATTTAGATCTATTAGTCCAACTAAGATGGGTAGCTATCTTACAAACAAACAATTTAAAGTAAATTGTGTTTTCCTTTATGGAAGATAGATAAGGGAGAAGCAAAGAGCACCAACCTTAATCTTTCGCTTTGCTCCTTGCTTGTTTCCTCTCTCCTTTGATAGATCTTGCCACTCCTTCCTCACTTGTCCCACTTCAAAGAACACCTGTAGAGGCATAGAAACAAGAAACCATCAAAGCATAGAGATCTATGATACCATAAGCAATGTAGAATTAGAAGTACATTAACCATACAATTATATACACAAATACAAGATTCATAAACACACAAGTATATGGAGGAAAACTCAAATAACTTTATTGATAGTAGAAGTAGAAGAGAGGATTACAACCCAGCTGCCTGATCCAACATCATCCTCCCAACATGAAAGCCCTCTTCACCTCATGAAAATATATATCACCCAACAATACAATGTCTCACAGAGAAACCAACAACAATTCCTTACCAATTACAAAATTCCAGCCCCCTCGGATCTCTAAGATGAGGAATCCATATATAGATATTTGTAGGGGGGTGAGTCAACTTCTGGGCTCTTGATTACTGTCATTTCACTGATAGTTCTTAATTCCACTTGGAGATTTCATGATCTCTTACTCATCCCTGTGCGAATTCAAAGATGCGAGTGTCATATGAGCAGTTTCTAGAATATTCTCTAGGTTTCCACTTAGCCAACTGCCTCTAGCATTTTTCTACTCTCGCCCATCACACCCTATAGAAGGAATTTTTAGTATGCATCGCACCCCCTATGTGTAATAGGTGAGATGCATCACACCTCGGCCAAAGAGTAGTCTGTATGGGTCAGTTTTTACCAGTTTTGAGTAGTTTTTTAGGTGGAATTTCTAGGAAATGATGTAATCAACTGACCTTGATCCTTTAGGGTATGAAAAAATACTTTTATGGATTTAAGAGCCCTTGTTTTATCAACATGTGTGATTAGGGTTGCAGTGCCTAAATATGTCTATAACAATTGCCCCCTAAAGCACGAGGTCGTAGATCTTTGGATGTCGGGTGAAATGCTTTATCATGAGGATCCAAGGTTTTTCGAATTGGAAGGTGACCTGTAACAAGATACAATACAATACATTATATTCATAATATTTTCATGATCTAGCTGAGCTGGTCATTCCCATGCTTAGCTTTATAAATTCATTTTCATGTACATAGGATAGACAATCATCTGCTGTTACAGACTGGTGATTCTGGTAGAGCCATCATCCCTTAGTTTGGATGATTATCTGTGCAACTATGGAGTACATTTGATGTCTTTATTTTCCTGAATATATCGCAGCCCAAATGGATGAAACTAGATATGGGGTCTTCAAACTCATTCAATCTTTGCCCAATGAACAAGGAGATCCATGTGAAAAGATGTTCTAAAGTCGAACATGGAAAGACATCGCCTGATTACCAGCCAATGATGTTAGCTATTAACAGGCACGAGAGGAATCACTGATAATGATAATGACCCTAAAGGTACTACAGTACAATTCACATGGTGTGAATATGTGAGTCGATGTTAAACACCATGCAAAATCTTTCAGTCGAAGGCCATTTATGTAAACCTGTTGCTGGAAGTGAGAAAACTGCCATTGAGGCATGCAAGCTTCAAAGCATTGAAAGGGTTATTCCTAAGTCAACTTCTTGGATAATCAGCTGATGTCGACAAGAAGTGACTCATCATAGGAGGGCCTTAATGAATCCCACCTCTATGACACGAAACAAAGCAAATGATTTTGTGGAGGTAAAAACAATCTGATGATACTATTAGAAAATTATATATTACGGAGCAATGGAACACATAAACTATTGAAAAAATATAAACACGGAAAATGCATAAAACAAGAGTGACACAGATATACGTGGTTGACCGAGTTTGGGCTACATCCACCCCGAACAACTAGTCCTTCCTTTCTATTATCTAGCAAAATGAAGAGACACAACCTACAACAGATCTGATGTAATATCCTCTGTTTTCTCTCACAGTCTCACCTCTCTGTCTCTTGCTCAAAGAATACACATCTATTACATAGCCTCAAATAAAATGCCCTCATACAAAGAGAGGGGTTGCCTTCTAGGGCAAAAAACCCTAAACTAAACATAAGTTCTACTGTCAGATCATCCGCCTAATGAACGACCCAGATTGAATAGAAATTACTATACTTTTATAAGGCAATTTTACATCTGTTTTTGGGGATGCCACCCCTGAAACCCCTGCCGAGGGACTATTGGCCCCCAGACCCTCTAGCTGCGGGGGATCAACTCCACCGAAACCCCACGAGGGGGACAAGTCCCCCCCCCACACCCCCCTACATGGAGGGGTGTACAAACTTCCTAGGGTATAAATCCAGCTGAAAAAGACCTCTAAACAATCATGCTCCATACTCAACAATCTCCCACCTGGAGAATGATTGTAGCAACTCCACTGCTGCTTCATTTGCTGGACAATGACTCCTCTTTGGACCTGGTTATTTCTTGTCTTTATCATCATCCTTGAAGACCAATTAAAACTGAGCATATTCTCAGTTTATCCCTAGTTACAACTTTTGTTAGTGTATCTGTAGGATTCTGGCTAGTGTGTATCTTTTCCAGCTTCAACTCTCCATCTTCCAACACTGATCGTATGAAATGGTACTTGAGCTATATGTGTTTAGTCCTGTAATGAAATGTTGAGTTCTTTGTAAGATGAATGGCACTTTGGCTATCACTGTATAACATGCCCATATCATGCTCCTTACCCAATTCACCCATAAACCTTTGTAACCAAATCATTTCTTTACTAGCCTCTGTAGCAACAACATACTCTGCTTCTGTTGTTGAAAGTGCAATAACACTTGGATTTTTGAAACCCAACTGACAGCTGTTCCACCAACAGTAAATACATATCCTGTAACGCTCCTCCTGTTATCTATGTCACTTGCCATATCTGCATCAACATATCTCTGTAGAGAAATGTTTGAACCACCAATGCATAATGCTTGATTCGTGGTACCTTTCAAATATCTGAGAATCCATTTCATTGCCATCCAATGTTCCTTTCCTGGATTGTTCATGTACCTTCTTACAACTCCCATTGCATGTGCAATATCAGGCCTTGTGCAGACCATTGCATACATTAAGCTTCCAACTGCTGATGCATATGGAACTTTAGACATATAATAGATGTCTTCTTGGGTCTTTGGGCACATTTCCTTACAAAGTTTGAAATGGCTAGCAAAAGGTGTACTAACTGGTTTTTCATTATGCATATTAAATCTTTTCAACACCTTCTGTATGTACTCATTCTGAGACAATGTTAATTTACGATTTTTCCTGTCTCTAGTTATTCTCATACCAAGGATTTGTTTTGCAACTCCCAAATCCTTCATTGCAAATGAATTTGCCAATTTTCTTTTGAGCACATTTATTTCCTACATGTTAGACCCTGCAACAAGCATGTCATCTACATACAATAACAATATAATATAGCTGGCATCATTTTGCTTTTTTAGATAAACACAATGATCAGAGTGACATCTAGTATAACCTTGTTTAGACGTAAACTTGTCAAATTTTAGATACCACTGCCTTGGAGCCTGTTTCAAGCCATACAAACTCTTCTTCATCCTACACACTAGTTTCTCCTTCCCTTTCACCTCATATCTTTGTGGTTGCTGCATATATATCTCGTCCTCCAAATCCCCATGGAGAAGACTACCTTTACATCTAACTGTGCAAGATGCAAATCTTCAACTGCTACTAGACTTAAAATAGTTCTAATTGAAGTCATTTTAACAATAGGAGAAAATATTTCATCAAAATCAATACCTTTCTTCTATGCAAACCCCTTCACCACAAGTCTAGCTTTGTACCTCTGTTTTCCTCCATCTTCTTCCTTCAGTCTGTAAACCCATTTATTCTTCAATGTAGTTTTTCCTGCAGGCAACCTGACTAAGTCCTAAGTCTAGTTATGCATTAAGGAGTCCATCTCTTCTTCCATGGCTACCTCCCACTTCTTCCTACTTTCAACCTGCATTGCTTCTACATAACATTCGGGTTCACCAAAATCAGTCAATAATAGATAACATAATGAAGGAGAGTATCATTCAGGGGGTCTACTTATCATGGTAGATCTTCTAACACCACTTTCAGGTGTTTGGGGTGCCTATTGCTATTGTGATGGTTGTTGTTGTTGTGGTTTTTTATTATTATTATTTTCAGGCACCTTTACGTTTTTAGTGATTTCATTAACAACCGAGTATTCCTTGTTTTCTTTTTCTTGTTTCTTTTCCTTCCATTGATTCTTATACAAGACCTTTTAATTGAATATTACATCTTTGCTCCTAATGATTTTGTGATTTTCGTAATCATATAAGCGATAATCAAAATCATTAACACCATATCCAATAAAGGTACATTTCTTTGACTTTGCCTCAAACTTTGTTCTATTTTCTTTATCAATATGGACAAATGCCTCACAACCAAAAGGCTTTAAAAAAGAGTAGTTTACCTTTTTACTTGTCCATGCTTCCTCTAGAACACCACCATCCAAGGAACTTGAAGGCCCTCTGTTTATTAGAAAAACAACAGTATCTACAACATCTACCTAAAACTGTAAAGGCAATCCGGCATGCAATCTCATTCACCTTGCACGCTCCATGATTGTTCTGTTCATCCTTTCTGACACACCATTTTCTTGTGGTGTTCTTGGAACTATCTTCTCTCTGTGAATTCCATGCCTTGAACAGTACCTATCAAACTCTCTGCTACAATATTCACCTCCATTGTTTGATCTAAGACACTTCAATTTCTTTCCTGTCTCAATCTCAACCAAATCTTACCATTTCTTGAAAGTATCAAATACTTCAGATTTATTCTTAATACAATAAATCCAAGTTTTTCTAGTTGAATCACCAATAAAAGTAACATAATAATGAGAGCCGCTAAGAGATGATACCTGAGCAGGTCCCCACGCATCTGTATGCACAAGCTTTAATTTTTTTCTATTCTTTTATTTCCCAACTCTATGAAATTCGACTCTCTTTTGTTTTCCATAAATGCAATTCTCACAGAAGTCCAAATCAACATTTTTCAAACCCGGCAAAAAATTCCTTGAGTGAAGAATCTTCATCCCCTTTTCACTGATGTGTCTGAGCCTATGATGTCATAATGCTACATCTGCTCCTTTGGAAGTTAAAGCATTAACAAAGTTAGAAATACCATTGCATAAATACAATGTACCAACCTTTTCTCCTTTTGCTATTACCAGGGCTCCTTTGATGACCTTCCAAGCTTTATCTATGAAAGTTCTCACACAACCTTCACTTCCTAACTGCCCTGTTGAAATCAATTTTCTCTTTAGATCTAGAACATGCCTTACCTCCTTTAGTAGCCATTGGTTTCCATTCTATTGTTTTACAAGAACCTTACCCATTACAAAAATTTTACAGGGTTTATCATCACCCAAACGAACTTGTCCAAACTCTCCTTGAACATAGTCATGAAAATATTTATTATCAGGTGTGGCATGGAATGAGGCCCCTGAATCTACCACCCAGGAATTAGTAATATTTTTGAAAGAAAGAATCAAAGCATATTGTAACACCTCACCTGTCACATTTGCTTCATGATTATTTTCTTGCTTTGCATATCCTTCTTTTCCCTTCTGAGATCTACAGTTTTTCTTTAGGTGCCCTTTCTTTCCACATTTCCAGAACACAATCCACGATCTAGACTTGGATCTACCTTTCCTTGATTTACTGCGATATCCTGGGCTCCTTCCTCTTTCCATTTTTCTTCCCCTAGACTCTACACTCAAAGCATTACCCAATGTCTCACCAGAGCTTTTCCATCACATTTCTTCACTAAGGATAACACCGACAACATCATCAAACTTTAAAGTACTAGATCCAGAAACAGAGTTACTAATGGCAATTACTAAACCATTCCAACTTTCTGGTAGTGAGCACAAGAATAATAGAGCTCTAACTTCATCATCAAAGTTTACCCCTACAGAACATAACTGACTTGTAACAGTATTAAATTCATGTAAATGGTCTGCAATAGATCCACCTTCTGACATTTTCATATTAAATAAACGTTTCATAAGAAATACCGTGTTTGAGGCCGAGGGTTTTTCATATAGTTTCTCCAACGCCTTAATCAAGCCCTCTATCATTGTTTCCTTCGAAATGTTGAAAGAGACTAATGCTGCAAGGTACAAATGTACTGTTCTGAGTGCCTTTCTATTGAGAAGGTTCCATTCTTCATCTGTCATACCCGTCAGCATCTTTGTTATTCCACCCAATGGTAGGTACAGATCCTTCTGATACAGATAATCTTCCATCTGTGTCTTCCACAGAGAGAAGCTTTGGCCCTTAAATTTCTCGACCCTAAACTTACCATTTTCTTCCATTTCTCCCACTCGAACAAGGAACCCTTCTTTCCTACGAGTTCATAAGCCAAATAGACCTTCGGCTCTGATACCAATTATTAGAAAATTATATATTATGGAGCAATGGAACACATAAACTATTGCAGAAATATAAACACAGAAAACACATAAAACAAGAGAGACATAGATATATGTGGTTTAGCCAGTTTGGGCTACATCCACCCTGAACATCCAGTCCTTCCTTTCTATTATCCAGCAAAATAAAGAGACACAACCTATATCAGATCCGTCGTAATATCGTCTATTTTCTCTCACAGTTACACCTCTTTGTTTCTCACTCAGAGAATACACATCTATTACACAACCTCAAATACAATGCCCTCATACAAAGAGAGGGGTTGCCTTCTAGGGCAAAAAACCCTAAACTAAACATAAGTTCTACCATCAGATCATCTACCTAATGAACTACCCAGATTAACTAGAAATTACTATACTTTTACAAGGCAATTTTACATCCATTTTTGGCTTCAGGGGTGTCGCCCCCGAAACCCCCACCGGGGGACCACTGGCCCCCAGACCCCCCAGTCGGGGGGGATCGCCCCCCCCCAAACCCCCGTGGTGGGGACAAGTCTGCCTCGTACCCCCCACATGGAGTTGTGTGCAAACTTCCTGGGGTATACATCCAGTTGAAACAAAGATCTCTTAACAATCATGCTCCATACTAAACAGATACAAGGTTCAGGACTGGCGGTCATGAAAAATGGAGAGTGAAGGTATTGCAGTGGATGAGGCGTTAGCTGGGTTGGTGAATTCTCTGAATGACTTCTCTTGAACATATTGGCAACACTATGATGGATCGATAACATTAACCCCATGGATGTTACGGAGGACCAATGGTGTTGGTGAACGGAATAACCCAACCTGACTCAATCATGGTGATGGAGTGAAATTTTCATATTCAAGAGTGACTTGCTACCAATGAAGTTCTTCAAGTTTTATTCCCTTTTTCCCTAGTCATTGCTGACCAGTAGCTCTTTATTTTTGTCAAGCTTGAGGAGGATAACATATGCTTGTTCTATAATTTTCCCTTCGGGCAAACCTGTCACTATGTTTTAGTGAGCTTAGTGACAGTGAAACTCGCTCTTGTCCAAATGGACATGTTTTTCACTATTTTTTTAACGAGTTTAATTAAAATGATAACTTGGTCCTTTTCATGTTTAGAGAGTTTGAAAAGGGACAAAAAGGAAACTCCAGCAATCCCTTTTCGTGGCATAATCCCTTAAGTCCGAAAAAGTATAAAATAATATGAAAGGGATGACTTTTCGATAGTTTTAGTCAGGGAAAAAAGAAAAGCACTCTATATTTTTGTGGAACGATCCCTTAGGTCCAAAATGATTAAAATGTAGAGGAGGGATGACACTTCCCTTTACTTTAACGAGCTGGAAAGGCCAGTAGCTCAGCAATCTTTTCATATTTTACGAGTCTAAAGAGAGCTTAAAAGAGACTCGCTTTTGAATAACGAGTGGTCTTTTCGGGTAGCAACTGGTTCCAGATAAGTTTGGAACTTCTCAAACACGGAAGTGTAAAGAGGGTGGCTAACAGAATCACTCGTCACAACTATTCCTCAAAAGGGTAAACAATCAAGTGGAGGCATATGATTAGCTAAAAGAGTGGTGGTGATGGTAAGAACACGATTAAGGCTCAAAGGCTAATAGCAATGCAATCACAAAGGTTATTTACTGAAAGGCGAGTTTATTTTTTAATGAGATTGAACCTTATGCCAACATGTGCTCAGTGGTGGGTTTATTTTTTAATGAGCTTGAACCTTGCGCCAACATTTTCTCAGTGCTAGGTTTATTTTTTAATGAGCTTGAACTTTGCGGAAACATTGCTTGCTACTCATTTTATTTTTTAACGAGCTTAGTATTTGCGGAAACATTGCTCGCACCAGTCATCTTTAAGGATGTCTCTTATTAGTAGGTTCATTTTTAATGAGCTTGCCCCATGTGAAACTTTGCTCAGTGCCTTTTGTATGCAGGCTAGAAATGACCAACTACATAACTAAGAGTTAATGAACTATTGAGGTTAGGTAGGATAGTTTAGAAAAAAACATTTCCTTTGCTTTGCTTGGGCCACCAACAAAGGTGAATGGTGGATCAAACCAATCACCTAACCTAAGCAGTTGAAGTTAGTAAAATACTACGGGGTTAGAGTTATGCTGGTCGCTTTTCACTTACGTAAAAAAGGTTTGCATGTCTCCAGGTATAAAGAAAAGTAGAGTTTCTAGGTTACCATATGGAATTCCTTGCATTCAAGCAAGATTGTTTCATCCGCAGAGTAGAAAAAACACTTCCTTGGCTTTGTCCATCGAAATAGGCAAATTTGAATGGTGTGGGTTGGCACTTTAAATCACATAAACCTATAAGGAAATGGTGTTTTGGACCATTCACATAACCTTTGAGGAGATCCTATTTCAAACTGATCCCATATCCTATACGAAAATGGCATTTCAGACCAATCATATAACCTGTGATGAGGAGATCCTGTTTCGGACTGATCCCATATCCTACACAGAAATGGCATTTCAGACCAATCATATATCCTACGAGGAAATCTATCTTTTCATTTGGGTTCACCTGCCGAAGCAAACTAGGGTGCATGACCCCCGGGTTTCGTCACATTCACCGAATTACTCGCGGTAATTAGGTGGATGAACTGGAGGTTGAAGAAACATTCCTTGTGCAAAGATACCATTTAGGGATGGTGTTTGACTAGTATTCATGTTTGAACTATGGAATGAAAGCTGGTCAACAAGTTGTACCATTCTACCATCATATGGGAAACACATCACCCGAAATACTGAGGAAACAATAGCTCCCATGCTGTAAATGTAGTCATGCCCAAGGAGTAGATTGTAATCTAGTGGCCCTTTGACTACCATAATGTTCAAATGAATAGTTTTCCTTCTCAAATTTATAGGCAAATTTGGAAGGATCCCTATTGGTTGATTGTTTCCTTTATTAAAGCCTGATAAATTTTGATTCTCAGGTAGAAGCGATGGTGAACCAAGCATTTTCCAAGTAGTTGAGGAAAGGATACTCATGAAAGCCCCTTCATCTATGATAGTGCCAACCATGATCATTATGTAAGCTTGTACTATTATTCAGAATGGTACATTAGATGGAAGGTGGGGTCTCGCCAGTAGATTCCAATCAAAGGAAATTACTAGATTGCTTGGAGGAGGGACCGAATAAATGACCGGATGAATCTCTTGAAATGGAGAACTTCCTTCCTGTGGTAAAGGAATGGGAAAATTTCCCCCATGTTCATTAGAGTTTGTGTTAATAAAAAGAATTTGAACGTCGTTGATCTCATTCTCTTTGGAGATTGTATCATATGAAGGTGGACCTTCTGAAGGCAAGACTGGGTCGACTGTCATCTTGACCTGTTGACTTTGGTCCAGTGTGGAATCAGAGGGTTTATCTTCAATGATAGGCATTTTGATTGACAACAGAGGTATGTCAGTCGGATTTTCGACTAGCGATGGACTTGGCAAGAGTTTCTTGTATCCAGGCAAAAGTCGTTGTGGTGAAGCAGGACAGTTATCCAAGACTCTTTTAGCTTTGTCCAGAAAAGGACAATGGTGGAGGGCATGATCACCTTCACACAACCTACAAGGAAATCTAGATCTTCCCTTTTTTCCATTGACTTCATTTTCACTAGTCGATGGTGTAGTCTCAACATGATCCACAGAGGTTGATGACACTGGGTGGTGCAAGCGGGGAGACAAGTCTCTCAAGATCCGTGGGATACACGGACAATCTCAATGATAATAATCTCCTTTGCAAATTATGCATGGAGATTTGGGTTTAGAAGGTGCAGCGTGAGGATTGTCACTAGGCGATGCATGGTTGCCCCCTTACACGACTGGCTTCTTCTTCTTCTTCTCCTTCCCTTTCTTCTTCTTCTTAGCTAATTGGATTTTAGTATCACTACTTTCACAAAGTGAAGAGGAAGAAGGAGAGGGAGAAACAAACAAAGTCGAAGGTGAGGGAGAAACTCTAGTATCATCTAGTTGTTGATTTGATTGCTGAGGAATTACGGTGTTTTGAACGATAGAGGTCGTGAATAGCTATACTGGCAGGCCAATTTTGAGTCCTGGAAGGGACAATGTAGCCGTATAAGGAGCACCAATATCTCCCCAAGAGGAGAAAGGACTAGGATTTCCCCCAAGGGGAATTCATTGATTGGTGGACTCCATTACCTCAACCTAAGATCAACGAAGGAACAAGGATGTTATTCCAAATTAAATGAATTTTATGATGCTTTGATACAACTTTCTTTTTCAATATTTAAGAGTTGAGAAAAATCTAAATGTGACTCTAGTCACCTTCAATTTTTAATGAGCCTGAAGTGACAAGTGCTCAGATGGACCTTGTCTTTTAAGGAGTCAAAAAGGAATGAAAGTTACTACTCTGGAAGTGTAGATAGAGTGATTACCAAACCAATTGCAAAACTGCAATATACACCTTGGTGGTAAATTAAAGAGAAATTACCAAGGACTTTACTTACAGTAGTCAATCTTCCTGAACGCTGTGTTTAGTGCATTGTGATTGATAGGGCGGCAGACACGACTTCCTAAGGATAAAGGATATCAACCTATTATGGTCTCCCAATATATACTCGATGATACAGGGAGCACAAGTCCATATTGGCACTTGTCGTATCAAAGAGGAGGAATCGCCCAACCTTCAATGAAAACGATAGTTACCAGGTTTTATGACACTGGAATACGTCTCTAGCCTTGACTTCTAGATGGTGTGCGTTAGGTTCCAAAGCGTTTTTATGTTCATTGAGGTTTATTTTAGAGTCGATCTTTCTTAGAAGTTTTCCTTTCAAGGTTAACCGCATGATGTAGATGTAAAATTCCTAAATATGCAATCTAAAATGATAAACAGTCATTTGTTTTTCTTTTAGCAATGAAAATCCTAGCTACTAAGGAAAGAAAAGTACGATTCTTTCAACAGAGAGCAGAGAGAAAACACTAAATGTATGTTTCCCAAATCATTTTCCGCATGCACTCTAAATGCAAATGCACATGCATGTATTTGTTTTTCCTCTTAATGTGTGAATGCAAAAAAGGAAAACTAAGTACAGATCTGAACTACTTTCTTCAAAGTGACACTTTTAACAATTTCTTTTCAAAATGAAAGGAAAGATGACACTTTCAATTTCGAATGGAAAACTACTTTCGACACTTCAAATATTGACAATTCAAATCAAATACAATGACAAAATTACAATCGACTATCTAAAAGAGGAAGATTTTATGACACTCTTTTTCTTGACTCAAAATGATAGTTGCAACACTTTTGAATCAAAAGACGACAGTTCAATTAAGATACTTTTTGCAAAGGAGGACTATAAATGATGCAAAATACAAAAAAAACATTTATAATTCCTTATCAATGGAGGCTAAATAATGTAAAGGAGGAAGGCTTCAACAGTGATATACTGATCATTGGCAGCAAAACTACTGAATAGAGCTAAAAGCAATGAAGAAAAAAGCAAATTCCAGAGAGGGAAACAGTCTCATTCAATCATCGCACTTGTCCTTAAGGGAAACAGGGATGCATCTCACCTGCAGCACATGGGAGGTGTGATGCATCCAGACTGCTAATGAGAGATAGTGCGATGGAGGAGGGATGAAACTGAGCTTGGTTTTCACTCACAATTTGCAGCTAAGTTTAGTTATTTCAGCCAAGCTATGATAGACAATAAACACAAAGTATAGGGGTATGATATTATGAGGTTATTGAGCTACCACCAGGGCACTTATGAAGTTTGCAAGTTAGATGTTCAGTTCATAAACCAACCTAGAGATTGACTGAAGTAGCGTTGATATACTTTGCAGTTGCATAGAAAAAGCAATTTGAAGGCTAACTGGCTTAACTTCATGGTCTATCTTTAGTTTATAAAGCAAAACAAACAAACTATTCGCTCCCCAGTGGAGTCGCCATTTTTTTTTCTAGAAAACTAGTGTCTATTCAGATCTACTAGTCCCACTAAGATGGGTAGCCATCTTAGAAACAAACAATTCAAAGTAACTTGTGTTTTCCTTTATCGAAGATAGATAAGGGAGAAGCAAAGAGCACCACCCTTAATATTTCACTTGGCTCCTTACTTGTTTCCTCTCTCCTTTGATAGAGCTTGCCACTCCTTCCTCACTTGTCCCACTTCAAAGAACACCTATAGAGGCAAACAGCAAGAAACCATCAAATCATAGATATCTCTGATACCATAAACAATGTAGAATCAGAAGTACGTTAACCATACAATTGTATTCACAAATACAAGATTCATAAACACACAAGTATATGGAGGAAAACTCAAATAACTTTATTGACAGTAGAAGTAGAAGAGAGGATTACAACCCAGCTGTCTCATCCATCATCATCCTCCCAGCATGAAAGCCCTCTTCACCTCATGAAAAGCTAGATCACCCAACTCACAGAGAAACCAACAACACTTCCTTACCGATTACAAAATTCTAGCCCAATTGGATCTCTAAGATGAGGGATCCATATATAGATATTTGCAGGGGGGTGAGTTAGCTTCTGGGTTCTTGATTAGTGTCATTTCACTAATAGTTCTTAGTTCCATTTGGAGATTTCATGATCTCTTACTCATCCCTGGGCGAATTCAGAGAGGCAAGTGTCATATGAGTAGTTTCTAGAAGATTCTCTGGGTTTCCACTTAGCCATCTACCTCTGCCATTTGTCTACTCTAGCCCATCACACCCTATAGAAGGCCTTTCCAGTATGCATCGCACCCCCCATGTGTAATAAGTGAGATGCATCGCACCTAGGCCAAAGAGCAGTTTGTATGGGTCAGCTTTGACTAGTTCTGAGTAGTTTTTCAGGTGGAACTTCTGGGAAATGATGTAACCAGCTGACCTTGATCATTTAGGGTATCAAAAAAAAATTTTAGGGGTTTAAGAGCCCTTGGTTTATGAAGATATGTGATTGGGGTTGCAGTGCCCAAATATGTCTATAACACATAGTGAAGCATTACTATCGGTAACTGATGCCCCGAGGAAAGAAAATGCAAACACCTAGTAAGCAACCTGAAATCTATAACATGAATCATGAAGAAGAGGAAGAAATGCAACATGATATATCAAAATTATGAGACCAAGTGCAACAAATGTCACTTGCACAAAAAGTAATAGAATCTAAGATGGATGGTTTAAAGAAAGTTTTAGAAGCTAAGATTAATGATGTGGAAGCTAAGATGGATGATTTGAAGATAGATATGAATATAGGCATGGAAGATTTGAAGACATATTTGACAAAGTTTCTACAAGGAATGCTTACTAATGGTGAAAGGGTAGTGAAGGAAACTCATGATGATAACAAAGTAAATGCTAATCGTGATTCCATAAACTCTAACGTTGGATCGAAGAACAACCATATTCCAAAAATCGATATGAGGAAGTTTGATGGCAAGGATCCGACAACATGGATACTAAAGATGGAGCAATTTTTTGATCTCCATAATGTGCAAAACACAGAAAAGGTATGTATTGCAACTTTATATTTGGAAACAAATCAGTTTGTATGGTGTCGACGGCTTTGCTCTCATAAACAAATTGTCACTTGGGCAATTTTTATGGAAGAAATGATAGCACATTATGAGGATACAAAAAGAAACACTTTTTTTAGCCAAATGATAAGTCTCAAACAAAAGGGTTCAATGATGAATCACATTGAGGACTTCCAAAACTTGAACATAAGGGTAAAAGATATCCCAGAGGAGCATAGGATTGATGTGTTCATAGGGACTTTAAAGGATAATATCCAACATGAGGTTTTCCTTTGGGAACCTGATTCATTGGAGAAGGAATTCAAGTTAGCAAGAAAAATGGAAAGCAAAATTATGGAAACCAGGAAGCCTACCACTCACAACTATAAAGATGGAAGTGTTGTTGCTCCTAGCCTTCCAACAACCTATAAGGTTGACACCACAACAATTAGAAGAAAAATATCAAAAGGGCTTTGTTACAGTTGTGTTAGAAAATACACTAAAGGTCATAAGCGTGCTAAGAAGAAATTATTCTACATAGATTGTGAAGAGGAAGAAGAAAAGGAACCAGAAATGTCAAAAGAAGAGGATATACTCCAAGAACAAACCCTAGATAAAGAAGTAATGAATCTGTCCATATTTTGTAATGCGTTGGCTAGAATTACCACTCCTCAAACTATCAAGATAGAAGGGCATATCAAGAAGAAAAAGGTGATAGTGCTGATTGATTTAGGAAGTACCCACAATTTTATTCATTGTAAGATAGCAAAAGAATTGAATTTCTTCCTATATCTAGCACCAGAGTGTCAAGTGATGGTTGCAAGTGGAGGAACCATAAATTTCTCTAGAAAGTGCCATAATATCAAGCTCTCCATGGGAGAATATGTATTTAATAGCCCAATGCTTTCCATTCCAATCGAAGGTGCTGATGTTGTATTAGGAGTCCAATGGCTACAATCCTTGGGTACAATAGCTTCTAATTTTCAAGAAATTTTCATGAATTTTTTTGTGGAAGTAAAGGAAGTTGAATTAAGGGGGATTGCAGGGAAACCGGGAAAGATAATCAACTCTAATGGTATGACAAAGCTTCTAAAAAAGGAAAAAAGAGGTGTAATTGCACAATTATGTTCGCTAGATGTTTCCACATCAGAATCATCTATTTCT